>JABWTJ010000081.1:3278102-3399203 GCA_016801875.1 Solanum sitiens
ATTTCGATGATTTTTCGTGTGCTATAGCAAACTATTTTTTGGGTGATCCGGATCCCGACGTCAAAAGTGCCAAAATTTTTTGTGGACGTCCGTCAAGACCTTGGCTATGCATCCGGTTGGCCCTCACGGCCATTCCGACCCATTTTCAAGGTCAAAATAGCTCCGAAGCGTGCATACCCCTATTTCGATGATTTTTCGTGTGCTATAGCAAACCATTTTTGGGGTGATCCGGATCCCGACGTCAAAAGTGTCATAATTTTTTAAGGACGTCCGTCATGATCTTGGCTATGCATCCGGTTGGACCTCACGGCCATTCCGAACCATTTTCAAGGTCCAAATAGCCCCGAAGCGCGCATATCTTCATTTCGATGATTTTTCGTGTGCTATAGCAAACCATTTTTTGGGTGATCCGGATCCCGATGTCAAAAGTGCCAAATATTTTTGTGGACGTCCGTCAAGACCTTGGCTATGCATCCGGTTGGCCCTCACGGACATTCCGACCTATTTTCAAGGTCAAAAGAGCCCTGAAGCGCGCATACCCCCATTTCGATGATTTTTAGTGTGCTATAGCAAACCATTTTTTGGGTGATTCGGATCCCGACGTCAAAATTGCCAAATATTTTTGTGGACGTCCATCAAGACCTTGGATATGAATCCGGTTGGCCCTCACGGCCATCCGACCCATTTTCAAGGTCAAAATAACCCCGAAGCGCGCATACCCTTATTTCGATAATTTTTCGTGTGCTATAGCAAACCATTTTTTGGGTGATCCGGATCCCGACGTCAAAAGTGCCAAAAGTTTTTGTGGACGTCCGTCAAGACCTTAGCTATGCATCCGGTTGGCCCTCACGGCCATTCCGACCCATTTTAAAGGTCAAAATAGCGCGGAAGCGCGCATACCCCTATTTCGATGATTTTCCATGTGCTATAGCAAACCATTTTTTGGGTGATCCGGATCCCGACGTCAAAAGTTCCAAATTTTTTTGTGGACATCCGTCAAGACCTTGGCTATGCATACGGTTGGCCCTCACGGCCATTCCGATCCATTTTCAAGGTGAAAATAGCCCCGAAGCGCGCATACCCCAATTTCAATGATTTTTCGTGTGTTATAGCAAACCATTTTTTGGGTGATCCAGATCCCGTCGTCAAAAGTTCCAAATTTTTTTGTGGACGTCCGTCAAGACCTTGGCTATGAATCCGGTTGGCCCTCACGGCCATTCTGACCCATTTTCAAGGTCAAAATAGCGCGGAAGCGCGCATACCCCTATTTCGATGATTTTCCATGTGCTATAGCAAACCATTTTTTGGGTGATCCGGATCCCGACGTCAAAAGTTCCAAATTTTTTTGTGGACATCCGTCAAGACCTTGGCTATGCATACGGTTGGCCCTCACGGCCATTCCGATCCATTTTCAAGGTGAAAATAGCCCCGAAGCGCGCATACCCCAATTTCAATGATTTTTCGTGTGTTATAGCAAACCATTTTTTGGGTGATCCAGATCCCGTCGTCAAAAGTTCCAAATTTTTTTGTGGACGTCCGTCAAGACCTTGGCTATGAATCCGGTTGGCCCTCACGGCCATTCTGACCCATTTTCAAGGTCAAAATAGTCCAGAAGCGTGCATACCCCTATTTCGATGATTTTTTTGTGTGTTATAGCAAACCATTTTTTTGATGATCCGGATCCCGACGTCAAAAGTGCCAAAAAAATTTGTGGACATCCGTCAAGACCTTGGCTATGCATCCGGTTGGCCCTCAAGGTCATTCCGACCCATTTTCAAGGTCAAAATAGCCCTGAAGCGCGCATACCCCCATATCGACAATTTTTCGTGTTCTATAGCAAACCATTTTTTGGGTGATCCGGATCCCGACTTCAAAAGTGTCAAAATTTTTTGTGGATGTACGTCAAGACCTCGGATATGCATCCGGTTGGCCCTCATGGCCATTTCGACCCATTTTCAAGGTCAAAATAGCCCCGAAGCGCATACCCCCATTTCAAAAATTTTTCGTGTGTTATAGCAAACCATTTTTTGGGTGATCCGGATCCCGAAGTCAAATTTGCCAAAACATTTTGTGGACGTCCGTCAAGACCTTGGCTATGCATCCGGTTGGCCCTCCCGGCCATTCCGACCTATTTTCAAGGTCAAAATAGACCCGAAGCGCGCATACCCCCATTTCGACGATTTTTAGTGTGTTATAGCAAACCATTTTTTGGGTGATCCGGATCCCGAAGTCAAAATTGCCAAAACTTTTTGTGGACGTCCGTCAAGACCTTGGCTATGCATCCGGTTGGCCCTCACGGCCATTCCGACCTATTTTCAAGGTCAAAATAGACCCGAAGCGCGCATACCCCCATTTCGACGATTTTTAGTGTGCTATAGCAAACCATTTTTTGGGTGATTCGGATCCCGACGTCAAAATTGCCAAAAATTTTTGTGGACGTCCATCAAGACCTTGGATATGAATCCGGTTGGCCCTCACGGACATTCCCACCCATTTTCAAGGTCAAAATAGCCCCGAAGCGCGCATACACCTATTTCGACGATTTTTTGTGTGCTATGGCAAACCATTTTTTGGGTGATCCGGATCCCAACATCAGAAGTGCCATAATTCTTTGTGGACGTCCGCCAAGACCTGGGCTATGCATCCAGTTGGACCTCACGGCCATTTCGATCCATTTTCAAGGTCAAAATAGCCCCGAAGAGCGCATACCGTCATTTCGATGATTTTTCGTGTGCTATAGCAAACCATTTTTTCGGTGATGATCCCAACGTCAAAAGTGCCAAAAAATTTTGTGGTCATCCGTCAAGACCTTGGCAATGCTTCGGTTGGCCATCACGGCCATTCCGACCCATTTTCAAGGTCAAAATAGCCCGGAAGCGCGCATACCCCCATTTCGATGATTTTTTGTGTTTTATAGCAAATCGTTTTTAGGGTGATCCAGATCCCGATGTTAAAAGTACCAAACTTTTTTGTATACGTCCGTCAAGACCTTGGCTATGCATCCGGTTGGCCCTCACGGCCATTCCGACCCATTTTCAAGGTCAAAATAGCCCCGAAGCGCGCATACCCTCATTTTGATGATTTTTCGTGTGCTATAGCAAACCATTTTTTGGGTGATCCAGATCCCGATGTCAAAAGTGCCAAAATTTTTTGTGGACGTCCGTCAAGATCTTGGCTATGCATCCGGTTGGCCCTCACGGCCATTCCGACCCATTTTCAAGGTCAAAATAGTCCCGAAGCGCGCGTACCCTCATTTCGACGATTTTTCGTGTGCTATAACAAACCATTTTTTGGGTGATCCGGATACCGACGTCAAAACTGCCAAAAAGTTTTTGTGGAATTCCGTCAAGACCTTGGATTTGCATTCGGTTTGCCCTCACGGCCATTCTGACCCATTTTCAAGGTCAAAATAGCCCCGAAGCTCGCATATCCCATTTCGATGATTTTTCGTGTGCTATATCAAACCATTTTTTGGGTGATCCTGATCCCGACGTCAAAACTGCCAAACTTTTTTGTGGACGTCCGTAAAGACCTTTGCTATGCTTCCGGTTGGACGTCACGGCCATTCCGACCAATTTTCAAGGTCAAAATAGCCCCAAAGCGCGCATACCTCCATTTCGACAATTTTTCGTGTGCTATAGCTAACCATTTTTTGTGTGATCCGGATCCCGACGTCAAAAGTGCTAAATATTTTTGTGGACGTCCGTCAAGACCTTGGC
The DNA here is from genome assembly GCA_016801875.1 of Solanum sitiens. Taxonomy (NCBI): domain Eukaryota; kingdom Viridiplantae; phylum Streptophyta; class Magnoliopsida; order Solanales; family Solanaceae; genus Solanum; species Solanum sitiens. The sequence goes on from JABWTJ010000081.1 coordinate 3,281,822, forward strand.
TATACATACGATTGTCCCTCACGGCCATTCCGACCCATTTTCAAGGTCAAAATAGCCCCGAAACGCGCATATCCCCATTTCGACAATTTTTCGTGTGCTGTAGCAAACCATTTTTGGGTGATCCGGATCACGACGTCAAAAGTGCCAACATTTTTTGTGGACATCCATAAAGACCTTGGCTATGCATCCGGTTGGCCCTCACGGCAATTCCGACCCTCTTTCAAGGTCAAAATAGCCCCGAAGCGCGCATATCCCCATTTCGACAATTTTTCGTGTGCTATAGCAAATCATTTTTTGGGTGATCCGGATCACGACGTTAAAAGTGCCAACATTTTTTGTGGACGTCCGTCAATACCTTGGCTATGCATCCGGTTGGCCCTCACGGCCATTTCGACCCACTTTCAAGGTCAAAATATCCCCGAAGCGCTCATACCTCCATTTCGATGATTTTTCGTGGCTATAGCAAACCATTTTTTGGGTGTTCCGGATCCCAACGTCAAAAAGTGCCAAAAATTTTTGTGGACGTCCGTCAAGACCTTGGGTATGCATCCGGTTGGCACTCACGGCCATTCCGACCCATTTTCAAGATCAAAATAGCCTCGAAGCGTGCATACCCCCATTTCGACGATTTTTCGTGTGCTATAGCAAACCATTTTTTAGGTGATCCGAATCCCGATGTCAAAAGTGTCAAAAGTTTTTGTGGACGTCCTTCAAGACCTTGGCTATGAATCTGGTTGGCCCTCACGGCCATTCCGACCCATTTTCAAGGTCAAAATAGCCCCGAAGCACGTATACCCCCATTTCAATAATTTTTCGTGTGTTATAGCAAACCATTTTTTGGGTGATCCGGATCCCGACGTCAAAATTGCCAAAACTTTTTGTGGACGTCCGTCAAGACCTTGGCTATGCATCCGGTTGGCCCCCACAGCCATTCCGACCCATTTTCAAGGTAAAAATAGCCCCAAAGCGCGCATATCCCCATTTCGACGATTTTTCGTGTGCTATAGCAAACCATTTTTTGGGTGATCCGGATCCCGATGTCAAAAGTGCCTAATTTTTTTGTGGACGTTCGTCAAGACCTTGGGTATGCATCCGGTTTGCCCTCTCGACCATTCCGACCCATTTTCAAGGTCAAAATAGCCCCGAAGCGTGTATACCCCTATTTCGACGATTTTTCGTGTGCTATAACAAACTATTTTTGGGGTGATCCGGATCACGACGTCAAAAGTGCCAAAAATTTTTGTGGACGTCCGTCAAGACCTTGGCTATGCATCCGATTGGCCCTCACGGCCATTCCGACCCATTTTCATGGTCAAAATAGCCCCGAAGCCCGCATACCCCATGTCAACGATTTTTCGTGTGCTATAGCAAACTATTTTTTGGATGATCCGGATCCCGACGTCAAAAGTGCCAAATATTTTTGTGGACGTCCGTCAAGACCTTGGTTATGCATCCGGTTGGCCCTGACGGCCATTCCGACCCATTTTCAAGGTCAAAATAGCCTCGAAGCGCGCATACCCCCATTTCAACGATTTTTCGTGTGCTATAGCAAACCATTTTTTAGGTGATCCGGATTCCGACGTCAGAAGTGCCAAATATTTTTATGGATGTCCTTCAAGACCTTGGCTATGCATCCGATTGGACCTCACGGCCATTCCGACCCATTTTCATGGTCAAAATAACCCCGAACCGCGCATACTCCAATTTCGATGATTTTTCGTGTACTATAGCAAACCATTTTTTGGGTGATTCGGATCCCGATGTCAAAAGTGTCAAAAATTTTTGTGGACGTCCGTCAAGAACTTGGATATGAATCCGGTTGGCCCTCACGGCCATTCCGACCCATTTTCAAGGTCAAAATAGCCCCGAAGCGCGCATACACCTATTTCGACGATTTTTTGTGTGCTATGGCAAATCGTTTTTTGGGTGATCCAGATCCCGACGTCAAAATTGCCAAATATTTTTGTGAACGTCCGTCAAGACCTTGGATATGAATCCGGTTGGCCCTCACGGCCATTCCGACCCATTTTCAAGGTCAAAATAGCCCCGAAGCACGCATACACCTATTTCGACGATTTTTTGTGTGCTATGGCAAACCATTTTTTGGGTGAACCGGATCCCGACGTCAAAAGTGCCAAAACTTTTTGTGGACGTCCGTCAAGACCTTGGCTATGCATCCGGTTGGCCCTCACGGCCATTCCGACCCATTTTCAAGGTCAAATAGCGCGGAAGCGCGCATACCCCTATTTCGATGATTTTTCGTGTGCTATAGCAAACCATTTTTTGGGTGATCCGGATCCCGGCGTCAAAAGTTCCAAATTTTTTTGTGAACATCCGTCAAGACCTTGGCTATGCATCCGGTTGGCCCTCACGGCCATTCCGACCCATTTTCAAGGTCAAAATAGCTCCGAAGCGTGCATACCCCTATTTCGACGATTTTTCGTGTGCTATAGCAAACCATTTTTGGGGTGATCCGGATCCCGAAGTCAAAAGTGTCATAATTTTTTGTGGACGTCCGTCAAGATCTTGGCTATGCATCCGGTTGGACCTCACGGCCATTCCGAACCATTTTCAAGGTCCAAATAGCCCCGAAGCGCGCATACCCCTATTTCAATGATTTTTCGTGTGCTATAGCAAACCATTTTTTGGGTGATCCGGATCGCGACGTCAAAAGTGCCAAAAGTATTTGTGGACGTCCGTCAAGACCTTGACTATACATCCGGTTGGCCCTCACGGCCATTCTGACCCATTTTCAAGGTCAAAATAGCCCTGAAGCGTGCATACCCCCATATCGATAATTTTTCGTGTTCTATAGCAAACCATTTTTTGGGTGATCCGGATCCCGAAGTCAAAATTGCCAAAACTTTTTGTGGACGTCCGTCAAGACCTTGGCTATGCATCCGGTTGGCCCTCACGGCCATTCCGACCTATTTTCAAGGTCAAAATAGACCCGAAGCGCGCATACCCCCATTTTGATGATTTTTAGTGTGCTATAGCAAACCATTTTTTGGGTGATTCGGATCCCGACGTCAAAATTGCCAAAATTTTTTGTGGACGTCCATCAAGACGTTGGATATGAATCCGGTTGGCCCTCACGGACATTCCGACCCATTTTCAAGGTCAAAATAGCCCCGAAGCGCGCATACACCTATTTCGACGATTTTTTGTGTGCTATGGCAAACCATTTTTTGGGTGATCCGTATCCCGACATCAGAAGTGCCAAAATTCTTTGTGGACGTCCGCCAAGACCTGGGCTATGCATCCAGTTGGACCTCACGGCCATTTCGATCCATTTTCAAGGTCAAAATAGCCCCGAAGAGCGCATACCGTCATTTCGATGATTTTTCGTGTGCTATAGCAAACCATTTTTTCGGTGATTCGGATCCCAACGTCAAAAGTGCCAAAAAATTTTGTGGTCATCCGTCAAGACCTTGGCTATGCTTCGGTTGGCCATCACGGCTATTCCGACCCATTTTCAAGGTCAAAATAGCCCGGAAGCGCGCATACCCCCATTTCGATGATTTTTTGTGTTTTATAGCAAATCGTTTTTAGGGTGATCCAGATCCCGATGTTAAAAGTACCAAACTTTTTTGTATACGTCCGTCAAGACCTTGGCCATGCATCCGGTTGGCCCTCACAGCCATTCCGACCCATTTTCAAGGTCAAAATAGCCCCGAAGCGCGCATACCCCATGTCGATGATTTTTCGTGTGCCATAGCAAACTATTTTTTGGGTGATCTGGATCCCGACGTCAAAAGTTCCAAATGTTTTTGTGGACATCAGTCAAGACCTTGTCTATGCATCCGGTTGGCCCTCACGGACATTCCGATCCATTCTCAAGGTCAAAATAGCCCCGAAGCGCGCATATCCCAATTTCAACGATTTTTCGTGTGTTATAGCAAACCATTTTTTGGATGATCCGGATCCCGACGTCAAAAGTTCCAAAAATTTTTGTGGACGTCCGTCAAGACCTTGGTTATGCATCCGGTTGGCCCTCACGGCCATTCCGACCCATTTTCAAGGTCAAAATAGTCTCGAAGCGCGCATACCCCCATTTCAATGATTTTTCATGTGCTATAGCAAACCATTTTTTAGGTGATCCGGATTCCGACGTCAAAAGTGCCAAATATTTTTATGGATGTCCTTCAATACCTTGGCTATGCATCCGGTTGGACCTCACGGCCATTCCGACCCGTTTTCATGGTCAAAATAACCCCGAAGCGCGCATACCCCCATTTCGATGATTTTTCGTGTGCTATAGCAAACTATTTTTTGGGTGATTCGGATCTCGACGTCAAAAGTGCCAAAATTTTTTGTGGACATCCTTCAAGAACTTGGTTATTCATCCGGTTGGCCCTCAAGGCCATTCCGACCCATTTTCAAGGTCAAAATAGCCCCGAAGTGCGCATACCCATATTTCAACGATTTTTCGTGTGCTAATTTTTTAGGTGATCCGGATCCCGACGTCAAAAATGCCAAAATTTTTGTGGACGTCCGTCAAGACTTTGGCCATGCATCCGGTTGGCCTTCACGGCCATTCCGGTCCATTTTAAAGGTCAAAATAGCCCCGCAGCGCTCATACCCCCATTTTAACGATTTTTCATGCGCTATAGCAAACCATTTTTTCGGTGATCCGGATCCCGACGTCAAAAGTGCCAAAAACTTTTGTGGACGTCCGTCAAGACCTTGGCTATGCATCCGCTAGGCCATCACGGCCATTCCGACCCATTTTCAAGGTCAAAATAGTCCCAAAGGGCGCATACCCTCATTTCGACAATTTTTCGTGTGCTATAACAAACTATTTTGTGTGTGATCCGGATCGCGACGTCAAAAGTGCCAAAATTTATTGTGGACTTCCGTCAAGACCTTGGATATGCATCCGGTTGGACCTCACGGTCATTCCAACCCATTTTCAAGGTCAAAATAGCCCCGAAAAGCGCATACCCCTATTTCGATGATTTTTCATGTGCTATAGCAAACCATTTTTTGAGTGATCATGATCCCGACGTAAAAAGTGCCTAAAATTTTTGTGGACGTCCGTCAAGACCTTGGCTATGCATCCGGTTGGCCCTCACGGCCATTCCGACCCATTTTCAAGGTCAAAATAGCTCCGAAGCGCGCATACCCCCATTTCGACGATTTTTCGTGTGCTATAGCAAACCATTTTTTGGGTGATCCGGATCGCGACGTCAAAAGTGCCAAAAGTATTTGTGGACGTCCGTCAAGACCTTCACTATGCATCCGGTTGGCCCTCATGGCCATTCTGATCCATTTTCAAGGTCAAAATAGTCCCGAAGCGTGCATACCCCTTTTTCGATGATTTTTCGTGTGTTGTAGCAAACCATTTTTTTGGTGATCCGGATCCCGACGTCAAAAGTGCCAAACAATTTTGTGGAGGTCCGCCAAGACCTTGGCTATGCATCCGGTTGGCCCTCACGGCCATTCCAACCAATATTCACGGTCAAAATAGCCCCGAAGCGCGCATACCCCCATTTTGACGATTTTTCGTGTGCTATAGTAAACCATTTTTGGGGTGATCCGGATTCCGATGTCAAAAGTGCCAAAAGGTTTTGTGGACGTCCATCAAGACCTTGGCTATGCATCCGGTTGGCCCTCACGGCCATCCGACCCATTTTCAAGGTCAAAATAACCCCGTAGCGCGCATACCCCTATTTTGATAATTTTTTGTGTGCTATAGCAAACCATTTTTTAGGTGATCCGGATCCCGACGTCAAAAATGCCAAAAGTTTATGTGGACGTCCGTCAAGACCTTGGATATGCATCCGGTTGGCCCTCACGGCCATTCCGACCAATTTTCAAGGTCAAAATAGTCCCGAAGCGCGCATACCCCTATTTCGATGATTTTTCGTGTGATATAGCAAACTATTTTTTTGGTGATCAGGATCCCGACGTCAAAAGTGCGAAACAATTTTGTGGACGTCCGCCAAGACCTTGGATATGCATCCGGTTGGCCCTCACGGTCATTCCGACCCATTTTCAAGGTCAAAATAGCCCTGAAGCACACATACCCCCATATCGACAATTTTTCGTGTTCTATAGCAAACAATTTTTTGGGTGATACGGATCCCGACTTCAAAAGTGTCAAAATTTTTTGTGGATGTCCGTCAAGACCTTGGCTATGCATCCGGTTTGCCCTCACGGCCATTTCGACCCATTTTCAAGGTCAAAATAGCCCCGAAGCGCGCATATCCCCATTTCAACAATTTTTAGTGTGTTATAGCAAACCATTTTTTGGGTGATTCGGATCCCGACGTCAAAAGTTCCAAATATTTTTGTGGACGTCCGTCAAGACCTTGGGTATGCATCCGGTTGGCCATCACGGCCATTCCGACCCATTTTCAAGGTCAAAATAGTCCCAAAGAGCGCATACCCTCATTTCGATAATTTTTCGTGTGCTATAATAAACTATTTTGTGTGTGATCCGGATCGCGACGTCAAAAGTGCCAAAATTTATTGTGGACTTCCGTCAAGACCTTGGATATGCATCCGGTTGGACCTCACCGTCATTCCGACCCATTTTCAAGGTCAAAATAGCCCCGAAAAGAGCATACCCCTATTTCGACGATTTTTCATGTGCTATAGCAAACCATTTTTTGGGTGATCATGATCCCGACGTCAAAAGTGCCAAAAATTTTTGTGGACGTCCGTCAAGACCTTGGCTATGCGTACGGTTGGCCCTCACGGCCATTCCGACCCATTTTCATGGTCAAAATAGCTCCGAAGCGCGCATACCCCCATTTCGACGATTTTTCGTGTGCTATAGCAAACCATTTTTTGGGTGATCCGGATCCCGACGTCAAAAGTGCCAAAAAAATTTGTGGACGTCCGTCAAGACCTTGGATATGCATCCGGTTGGCCCTCATGGCCATTCCGATCCATTTTCAAGGTCAAAATAGCCCCGAAGCGCGCATACCCCCATTTCGATGATTTTTCGTGTGCTATAGCAAACCATTTTTTGGGTGATCCGGATCCCGACGTCAAAAGTTCCAAATATTTTTGTGGACATCCGTCAAGACCTTGTCTATGCATCCGGTTGGCCGTCACGGCCATTCCGATCCATTTTCAAGGTCAAAATAGCCCCGAAGCGCGCATATCCCAATTTCAACGATTTTTCGTGTGTTATAGAAAACCATTTTTTGGATGATCCGGATCCCGACGTCAAAAGTGCCAAAAACTTTGTTGGACGTCCGTCAAGACCTTGGCTATGAATCCGGTTGGCCCTCACGGCCATTTCGACCCATTTTCAATGTCAAAATAGCCCCGAAGCGCATACCCCCATTTCGATGATTTTTCATGTGCTATAGCAAATCATTTTTTGGGTGATCCGGATCCCGATGTCAAAAGTGCCAAATTTTTTTGTGGACGTCCGTCAAGACCTTGGGTATGCATCCGTTTTTCCCTCACGGCCATTCCGACCCATTTTCAAGGTCAAAATAACTCCGAAGCGTGCATACCCCTATTTCGACGATTTTTCGTGTGCTATAACAAACTATTTTTGGGGTGATCCGGATCCCGATGTCAAAAGTGTCATAATTTTTTATGGACATCCGTCAAGACCTTGGAAATGCATCCGGTTGGACCTCACGGCCATTCCGACCCATTTTCAAGGTCAAAATAGCCCCGAAGCGCGCATACCCCTACTTCGATGATTTTTCGTGTGCTATAGCAAACTATTTTTTGGGTGATCTGGATCGCGATGTCAAAAGTGCCAAAAGTATTTGTGGACGTCCGTCAAGACCTTTACTATGCATCCGGTTGGCCCTCACGGGCATTCCGACCCATTTTCAAGGTCAAAATAGCTCCGAAGCGTGCATACCCCTATTTCGACGATTTTTCGTGTGCTATAGCAAACCATTTTTGGGGTGATCCGGATATCGACGTCAAAAGTGTCATAATTTTTTGAGGACGTCCGTCAAGACCTTGGCTATGTATCCGGTTGGCCCTCACAGCCATTCCGAGCCATTTTCAAGGTCAAAATAGCCCCGAAGCGCGCATACCCCTATTTCGATGATTTTTCGTATGCTATAGCTAACCAATTTTTGGGTGATCCGGATCGCGACGTCAAAAGTGCCAAAAGTATTTGTGGACGTCCGTCAAGACCTTGACTATGCATCCGGTTGGCCCTCATGGCCATTCTGATCCATTTTCAAGGTCAAAATAGTCCCGAAGCGTGCATACCCCTTTTTCGATGATTTTTCGTGTGTTGTAGCAAACCATTTTTTCGGTGATCCGGATCCCGACGTCAAAAGTGCCAAACAATTTTGTGGAGGTCCGCCAAGACCTTGGCTATGCATCCGGTTGGCCCTCACGGCCATTCCAACCAATATTCACGGTCAAAATAGCCCCGAAGCGCGCATACCCCATTTTGACGATTTTTCATGTGCTATAGTAAACCATTTTTGGGGTGATCCGGATTCCGATGTCAAAAGTGCCAAAAGTTTTTGTGGACGTCCATGAAGACCTTGGCTATGCATCCGGTTGGCCCTCACGGCCATCCGACCCATTTTCAAGGTCAAAATAACCCCGTAGCGCGCATACCCCTATTTTGATAATTTTTTGTGTGCTATAGCAAACCATTTTTTGGGTGATCCGGATCCCGACGTCAAAAGTGCCAAAAGTTTATGTGGACGTCCGTCAAGACCTTGGCTATGCATCCGGTTGGCCCTCACGGCCATTCCGACCAATTTTCAAGGTCAAAATAGTCCCGAAGCGCGCATACCCCTATTTCGATGATTTTTCGTGTGCTATAGCAAACTATTTTTTTGGTGATCAGGATCCCGACGTCAAAAGTGCCAAAAAATTTTGTGGACGTCCGTCAAGACCTTGGATATGCATCCGGTTGGCCCTCACGGTCATTCCGACCCATTTTCAAGGTCAAAATAGCCCTGAAGCACACATACCCCCATATCGACAATTTTTCGTGTTCTATAGCAAACAATTTTTCGGGTGATACGGATCCCAACTTCAAAAGTGTCAAAAAATTTTTTTGGATGTACGTCAAGACCATGGCTATGCATCCGGTTGGCCCTCACAGCCATTTCGACCCATTTTCAAGGTGAAAATAGCCCCGAAGCGCGCATATCCCCATTTCAACAATTTTTAGTGTGTTATAGCAAACCATTTTTTGGGTTATCCGGATCCCGACGTCAAAATTGCCAAAACTTTTTGTGGACGTCCGTTAAGATCTTGGGTATGCATCTGGTTGGCCCTCACGGCCATTCCGACCCATTTTCAAGGTCAAAATAGCCCCGAAGCGCACATACCCCCATTTCGATGATTTTTCGTGTTCTATAGCAAACTATTTTTTGGGTGATACGGATCCCGACTTCAAAAGTGCCATAATTTTTTGTGGATGTCCGTCAAGACCTTGGATATGCATCCGGTTGGCCCTCACGGTCATTTTGACCCATTTTCAAGGTCAAAATTGCCCCGAAGCGCGCATACCCCCATTTTGACAATTTTTCGTTTGCTGTAGCAAACCATTTTTTGGGTGATCCGAATCTCGACGTCAAAAGTGCCAAAAATTTTTGTGGACGTCCGTCAAGACCTTGGGTATGAATCCGGTTGGCCCTCACAGCCATTCCGACCCATTTTCAAGGTCAAAATAGCCCCGAAGTGCGCATACCCCCATTTTGATATTTTTATACTAAACCATTTTTTGGGTGATCGGGATCCCGACGTTAAAACTGCCAAAAAATTTTGTGGACGTCCGTAAAGACCTTCTCTATGCATCCGGTTGGCCCTCATGGCCATTCCGACCCATTTTCAATGTCAAAATAGCCCCGAAGCGCGCATACCCCCATTTTGACAATTTTTCGTGTGCTATAGCAAACCATTTTTTGGGTGATCCGGATCCCAACATCAAAAGTGCCAAAAAAATTTTTGGACATCCGTCAAGACCTTGTCTATGCATCCGGTTGGCCCTCACGGACATTCCGACCCATTTTCAAGGTCAAAATAGCCCCGAAGTGCGCATACCCCCATTTCGACAATTTTTCGTGTGCTATAGCAAACCATTTTTTGGGTGATCCGATTCCCGACGTCAAAAGTGCCAATAAATTTTGCGGACGTCCGTCAAGACCTTGGATATGCATCCAGTTGGCCCTCACGGCCAATCCGACCCATTTTCGAGGTTAAAATAGCCCCGAAGCGCGCATACCCTATTTCGACGATTTTTCGTGTGCTATAGCAAACCATTTTTTGAGTGATCCTGATCCCGACGTCAAAAGTGTCAAATAGTTTTTTGGACGTCTGTCAAGACCTTGGCTATGCATTCGGTTGGCCCTCACGGCCATTTCGACCAACTTTCAAGGTCAAAATAGCCCTGAAGCGCTCATACCTCCATTTCGACGATTTTTCGTGGCTATAGCAAATCATTTTTTGGGTGATCCGGATCCCGATGTCAAAAGTGCCAAAAAAATTTGTGGACGTCCATCAAGACCTTGGATATGCATCCGGTTGGCCCTCACGGCCATTCCGACCCATTTTCAAGGTCAAAATAGCCTCGAAGCGCGCATACCCCCATTTCGACGATTTTTCGTGTGCTATAGCAAACCATTTTTTAGGTGATCCGGATCCCGACGTCAAAAGTGCCAAATATTTTAATGGACGTCCTTCAAGACCTTGGCTATGCATCCGGTTGGACCTCACGGCCATTCCGACCCATTTTCATGGTCAAAATAGCCCCGAAGCGCGCATACCCCCATTTCGATGATTTTTCGTGTGCTATAGCAAACCATTTTTTGGGTGATTCGGATCCCTACGTCAAAAGTGCCAAAATGTTTTGTGGACATCCTTCAAGAACTTGGTTATTCATCCGGTTGGCCCTCAAGGCCATTCCGACCCATTTTCAAGGTCAAAATAGCCCCGAAGTGCGCATACCCCATTTCAACAATTTTTCGTGTGCTAATTTTTTAGGTGATCCGGATCCCGACGTTAAAAATGCCAAAATTTTGGTGGACGTCCGTCAAGACTTTGGCCATGCATCCGGTTGGCCCTCACGGCCATTCCGGTCCATTTTAAAGGTCAAAATAGCCCCGCAGCGCTCATACCCCCATTTCAACGATTTTTCGTGCGCTATAGCAAACCATTTTTTCGGTGATCCGGATCCCGACGTCAAAAGTGCCAAAGAATTTTGTGGACGTCCGTCAAGACCTTGGCTATGCATCCGGTTCGCCCTCATGGCCATTCCGACCCATTTTCAAGGTCAAAATAGCCCCGAAACGCGCATACCCTATTTTGATGATTTTTCGTGTGCTATACTAAACCATTTTTTGGGTGATCGGGATCCCGACGTCAAAAGTGCCAAAAAATTTTGTGGACGTCCGTCAAGACCTTGGCTATGCATCTGGTTGGACCTCATGGCCATTCCGACCCATTTTCAATGTCAAAATAGCCCCGAAGCGTGCATACCCCCATTTTGATGATTTTTCGTGTGCTATAGCAAACCATTTTTTGGGTGATCCGGATCCCGTCATCAAAAGTGCCAAAAATTTTTTTGGACGTCCGTCAAGACCTTGGCTATGCATCCGGTTGGCCCTCACGGACATTCCGACCCATTTTCAAGGTCAAAATAGCCCCGATGTGCGCATACCCCACATTTCGACAATTTTTCGTGTGAGCAAACCATTTTTTGGGTGATCCGAATCCCGACGTCAAAAGTGCCAAAAATTTTTGTGGACGTCCGTCAAGACCTTGGCTATGAATCCGGTTGGGCCTCCACGGCCATTCCGACCCATTTTCAAGGTCAAAATAGCCCTGAAGCGCGCATACCCCCATATCGACGATTTTTCGTGTTCTATAGCAAACCATTTTTTGGGTGATCCGGATCCCGTCTTCAAAAGTGCCAAAAATTTTTGTGGATGTCTGTCAAGACATTGGCTATGCATCCGGTTGGCCCTCACGGCCATTTCGATCCATTTTCAAGGTCAAAATAGCCCCGAAGCGCGCATACCCCCATTTTGACGATTTTTCGTTTGCTATAGCAAACCATTTTTTGGGTGATCCGGATCTCGACGTCAAAAGTGCCAAAAAATTTTGTGGACGTCTGTCAAGACCTTGGCTATGAATCCGGTTGGCCCTCACGGCCATTCCGACCCATTTTCAAGGTCAAAATAGCCTCGAAGCGCGCATACCCCAATTTCGATGATTTTCGTGTGCTATATTAAACCATTTTTTGGGTGATCGGGATCCCGACGTCAAAAGTGCCAAAAAATTTTGTGGATGTCCGTCAAGACCTTGGGTATGCATACGGTTGACCCTCACGGCCATTTAGACCAATTTCAAGGTCAAAATAGCCCCTAAATGCTCATACCCCCATTACGACTATTTTTCGTGGCTATAGCAAACCATTTTTTTGGTGATCCGGATCCCGACGTCAAAAGTACCAAACGTTTTTGTGGACGTCCGTCAAGACATTGTCTATGCATTCGGTTTGCCCTCACGGCCATTCCGACCCATTTTCAAGGTCAAAATAGCCCTGAAGCGCGCATACCCCCATTTCGACAATTTTTCGTGTGCTATAACAAACCATTTTTTGGGTGATCCGGATCCCGACGTCAAAAGTGCCAAATATTTTTGTGGACGTCCGTCAAGACCTTGGCTATACATCCGGTTTTCCCTCACGGCCATTCCGACCCATTTTCAAGGTCAAAATAACCCCGAAGTGCGGATACCCCCATTTCGACAATTTTTCGGGTGCTATAGCAAACCATTTTTTAGGTGATCCGGATCCCGACGTCAAAAGTGCCAAAAGTTTTTGTGGACGTCCGTCAAGACATTGTCTATGCATTCGGTTGGCCCTCACGGCCATTCCGACCCATTTTCAAGGTCAAAATAGCCCTGAAGCGCGCATACCCCCATTTCGACAATTTTTTGTGTGCTATAGCAAACCATTTTTTGGGTGATCCGGATCACGACGTTAAAAGTGCCAACATTTTTTGTGGACGTCCGTCAAGACCTTGTTTATGCATCCGGTTGGACCTCACGTCCATTCCGACCTACTTTCAAGGTTAAAATAGCCCCGAAGCGCTTATACCTCCATTTCGATAATTTTTCGTGGCTATAGCAAACCATTTTTTGGGTGATCCAGATCCCGACGTCAAAAGTGACAAAAAATTTTGGGGACGTCCGTCAAGACCTTGGCTATTCATCCGATTGGTACTCACGGCCATTCCAACCCATTTTCAAGGTCAAAATAGCCTCAAAGCGCGCATACCCCCATTTCGACGATTTTTCGTGTCCTATAGCAAACCATTTTTTAGGTGATCCGGATCCCGACGTCAAAAGTGCCAAAGGTTTTGGTGGACATCCTTCAAGACCTTGGCTATGCATTCGTTGGCCCTCACGGCCATTCCGACCCATTTTCAATGTCAAAATAGCCACAAAGCGCGCATACCCCCATTTCAACAATATTTCGTGTGTTATAGCAAACCATTTTTTGGGTGATCCGGATCCCGACGTCAAAATTGCCAAAACTTTTTGTGGACGTCCGTCAAGACCTTGTCTATGCATCCGGTTGGCCCTCACGGCCATTTCGACCCATTTTCAAGGTCAAAATAGCCTTGAAGCGCATACCCCCAATTCGACAATTTTTCGTGTGCTATAGCAAACTATTGTTTGGGTGATCCGGATCCCGATGTCAAAAGTGCCAAATATTTTTGTGGACGTCCGTCAAGACCTTGGCTATGCATCTGGTTGTCCCTCACGGCCATTCCGACCCATTTTCAAGGTCAAAATAGCCCGGAAATGCGCATACCCCAATTTCGACAATTTTTCGTGTGCTATAGCAAACTATTTTTTGGGTGATCCGGATCACGACGTCAAAAATGCCAAAATTTATTGTGGACTTCCGTAAGACCTTGGATATGCATCCGATTGGACCTCACGGCCATTCCGACCCATTTTAAAGGTCAAAATAGCCTCGAAGCGCGCATACCCCTATTTCGACGATTTTTCGTGTGCTATAGCAAACCATTTTTTGGGTGATCCGGATCACGACGTCAAAAGTGCCAAAAATTTTTGTGGACGTCCGTCAAGACCTTAGCTATGCATCGATTGGCCCTCACGGCCATCCCGACACATTTTCAAGGTCAAAATAGCCCCGAAGCGCGCATACCCCCATTTCGACGATTTTTCGTGCGCTATAGAAAACCATTTTTGGGGTGATCCGGATCGCGACGTCAAAAGTACCAAAAGTATTTGTGGACGTCAGTCAAGACCTTGAATATGCATCCGGTTGGCCCTCACGGCCATTCCGACCCATTTTCAAGGTCAAAATAGTCCCGAAGCATGCATACCCCTAATTCGATAATTTTTCGTGTGTTATAGCAAACTATTTTTTCGGTGATCCGGATCCCGACGTCAAAAGTGCCAAAAAATTTTGTGGACGTCCGTCAAGACCTTGGCTATGCATCCGGTTTGCCCTCACGGCTATTCCGACCCATATTTACGGTCAAAATAGCCTCGAAGCGCGCATACCCCCATTTTGACGATTTTTCGTGTGCTATAGTAAACCATTTTTAAGGTGATCCGGATCCGGATGTCAAAAGTGCCAAAAGTTTTTGTGGACGTCTGTCAAGACCTTGGCTATGCATCTAGTTGGCCCTCACGGTTATTCCGACCCATTTTCAAGGTCAAAATAGCCCCGAAGCGCGCATACCCACTTTCGATAATTTTTCGTGTGCTATAGCAAACTATTTTTTTGGTGATTCGGATCCATACGTCAAAACTGTCAAATATTTTTGTGGACGTCCGTCAAGACCTTGGCTATGCATCCGGTTGGCCCTCACGGCCATTTCGACCTATTTTCAAGGTCAAAATAGTCTCGAAGTGCGCATACCCCATTTCGACGATTTTTCGTCTGCTATAGCAAACCATTTTTTGGGTGATCCGGATCCCGACGTCAAAAGTGCTAAAAGAATTTTGTGGACGTCCGTCAAGGCCTTGGCGATGCAACCGGTTGGCCCTCACGGCCATTCCAACCCATTTTCAAAGTCAAAATAGCCCCAAAGCACGCATACCCCCATTTCAACGATTTTTCGTGTGCTATAGCAAACCATTTTTTGGGAGATCCGGATCCCGACGTCAAAAGTGCCAAACAAATTTTGTGGACGTCCGTCAAGACCTTAGCTATGCATCCGATTGGCCCTCATGGCCATTCCGACCCATTTTCAATGTCAAAATAGCCCCGAAGTGCGCATACCCCCATTTTGACGATTTTTCGTGTGCTATAGCAAACCATTTTTTGGGTGATCCGGATCCCGACGTCAAAAGTGCCAAAGGTTTTTGTGGACGTTTGTCAAGACCTTGGCTATGCATCCGGTTGTCCCTCACAGCCATCCGACCTATTTTCGAGGTCAAAATAACCCCAAAGCGCGGATATCCCCATTTCGATAATTTTTCGTGTGCTATAGCAAACCATTTTTTGGGTGATCCGGATCCCGATGTCAAAACTGCCAAAAGTTTTTGTGGACGTTCGTCAAGACCTTGGCTATGCATCTGGTTGGCCCTCACGGCCATTTCGACACATTTTCAAGGTCAAAATAGCCCCGAAGTGCGCATACCCCCATTTCGACAATTTTTCGGGTGCTATAGCAAACCATTTTTTGAGTGATCCGGATCCCGACGTCAAAAGTGCCAAACAATTTTGCAGACGTCTGTCAAGACCTTGGATATGCATCCAGTTGGCCCAAACGGCGAATACGACCCATTTTCAAGGTCAAAATAGCCCCAAAGCGCGCATACCCCTATTTCGACGATTTTTCATGTGCTATAGCAAACCATTTTTTGAGTGATCCTGATCCCGACGTCAAAAGTGCCAAAAATTTTTGTGGACGTCCGTCAAGACCTTGGTTGTGCATTCGGTTGGCCCTCACGGCTATTTCGACCCACTTTCAAGGTCAAAATAGCCCCGAAGCGCTCATACCTCCATTTCGACGATTTTTCGTGGCTATAGCAAACCATTTTTTGGGTGATCCGGATCCCGATGTCAAAAGTGCCAAAACAATTTGTGGACGTCCGTCAAGACCTTGGCTATGCATCCGGTTGGCCCTCACGTCCATTCCAGTCCATTTTAAAGGTCAAAACAGCCCTGCAGTGCTCATACCCCCATTTCGACGATTTTTCGTGCGCTATATCAAACCATTTTTTTGGTGATCCGGATCCCGACGTCAAAAGTGCCAAAAAATTTTGTGGACGTCCGTCAAGACCTTGGATATGCATCCGGTAGGCCATCACGGCCATCACGGCCATTCCGACCCATTTTCAAGGTCAAAATAGCCCCGAAGCGGGCATACCCTCATTTCGACAATTTTTCGTGTGCAATAACAAAATATTTTTTGGGTGATCCGGATTCCGACATCAATAGTGCCAAAATATATTGTGGACTTCCATCAGGACCTTGGATATGCATCCGGTTGGACCTCACGGCCATTCCGACCAATTTTCAAGGTCAAAATAGCCCCAAAGCGCACATACCCCTATTTCGATGATTTTTCGTATGCTATAGCAAACCATTTTTTGGATGATCCGGATCCCGACGTCAAAAGTGCCAAAATTTTTTGTGGACGTCTGTCAAGACCTTGGCTATGCATCCGGTTGGCCCTCATGGCCATTCCGACCCATTTTCAAGGTCAAAATAGCTCCGAAGCGCGCATACCCCCATTTCGACGATTTTTCGTGTGCTATATCAAACCATTTTTTGGGTGATTCGGATTCCGACGTCAAAAGTGCCAAAAATTTTTGTGGACGTCCGTCAAGACCTTGGCTATGCATACGGTTGGCCCTCACGGCCATTCCGACCCATTTTCAAGTTCAAAATAGCTCCGAAGCGCGCATACCCTCATTTCGACGATTTTTCGTGAGCTATAGCAAACCAGTTTTTGGGTGATCCGGATCCCGACGTCAAAAGTGCCAAAAAAATTTGTGGACGTCCGTCAAGACCTTGGCTATGCATCCGGTAGGCCATCACAGCCATTCCGACCCATTTTCAAGGTCAAAATAGCCCCAAAGGGCGCATACCCTCATTTCGACAATTTTTCGTGTGCTATAACAAACTATTTTTTGGGTGATCCGGATCCCGACGTCAAAAGTGCCAAAATTTATTGTGGACTTCCGTCAAGACCTTGGATATGCATCCGGTTGGACCTCACGGCCATTCCGACCCATTTTCAAGGTCAACATAGCCCCGAAGCGCGCATACCCCTATTTCGACGAATTTTCATGTGCTATAGCAAACCATTTTTTGGATGATCCGGATCCCGACGTCAAAAGTGCCAAAATTTTTTGTGGACGTCTGTCAAGACCTTGGCTATGCATCCGGTTGGCCCTCATAGCCATTCCGACGCATTTTCAAGGTTAAAATAGCTCTGACGCGCGCATACCCCCTTTTCGACGATTGTTCGTGTGCTATAGCAAACCATTTTTTGGGTGATCCGGATCCCGACGTCAAAAGTGCCAAAAAAAATTGTGGACGTCCGTCAAGACCTTGGCTATGCATCAGGTTGGCCCTCACGGCCATTCTGACCCATTTTCAAGGTCAAAATAGCTCTGAAGCGCGCATACCCCCATTTCGACGATTTTTCGTGTGCTATAGTAAACCATTTTTTGGGTGATCCGAATCCCGACGTCAAAAGTGCCAAAAAAATTTGTGGACGTCCGTCAAGACCTTGGCTATGCATCCGGTTGGCCCTCACGGCCATTCCGATCCATTTTCAAGGTAAAAATAGCCCCGAAGCGCGCATACCCCCATTTCGATGATTTTTCGTGTGCTATAGCAAACCATTTTTTGGGTGATCCGGATCCCGACGTCAAAAGTTCCAAATTTTTTGTGGATATCCGTCAAGACCTTGGCTATGCATCCGGTTGGCCCTCACGGCCATTCCGATCCATTTTCAAGGTCAAAATAGCCCCGAAGCGCGCATATTCCAATTTCAACGATTTTTCGTGTGTTATAGCAAATCATTTTTTGGATGATCCGGATCCCGACGTCAAAAGTGCCAAAAAATTTTAAGGACGTCCGTCAAGACCTTGGATATGAATCCGGTTGGCCCTCACGGCCATTCCGACCCATTTTCAATGTCAAAATAGCCCCGAAGCGCGCATACCCCCATTTCGATGATTTTTCGTGTGCTATAGCAAACCATTTTTGGGGTGATCCGGATCCCGATGTCAAAAGTGCCAAAAAAATTTTCGGACGTCCGTCAAGACCTTGGCTATGCATCCAGTTGGCCCAAACGGCCAATACAACCCATTTTCAAGGTCAAAATAGCCCCAAAGCGCGCATACCCCTATTTCGACGATTTTTCGTCAGTTTTTGGGTGATCCGGATCCCGACGTCAGAAGTGCTAAAACATTTTTGTGGACGTCCGTCAAGGCCTTGGCGATGCAACCGGTTGGCCCTCACGGCCATTCCAACCCATTTTCAAGGTCAAAATAGCCCCGAAGCGCGTATACCCCCATTTTAACGATTTTTCGTGGGCTATAGCAAACCATTTTTTGGGAGATCCGAATCCCGACGTCAAAAGTGCCAAACAAATTTTGTGGACGTCCGTCAAGACCTTAGCTATGCATCCGGTTGGCCCTCATGGCCATTACGACCCATTTTCAATGTAAAAATAGCCCCGAAGCGCGCATACCCCCATTTTGACGATTTTTCGTGTGCTATAGCAAACCATTTTTTGGGTGATCCGGAACCCAACGTCAAAAGTGCCAAAAGTTCTTGTGGACGTTTGTCAAGACCTTGTCTATGCATCCGGTTGTCCCTCACGGCCATCCGACCTAATTTCGAGGTCAAAATAACCCCAAAGCGCGCATATCCCCATTTCGATAATTTTTCGTGAGCTATAGCAAACCATTTTTTGGGTGATCCGGATCCCGATGTCAAAACCGACAAACGTTTTTGTGGACGTTCGTCAAGACCTTGGTTATGCATCCGGTTGGCCCTCACGGCCATTCCGACCCATTTTTAAGGTCAAAATAGCCCCGAAGTGCGCATACCCCCATTTCGACAATTTTTCGGGTGCTATAGCAAACCATTTTTTGAGTGATCCGGATCGCGACGTCAAAAGTGCCAAAAAATTTTGCGGACGTCTGTCAAGACCTTGGCAATGCATCCACTTGGCCCAAACGGCCAATACGACCCATTTTCAAGGTCAAAATAGCCACAAAGCGCGCATACCCCTATTTCGACGATTTTTCATGTGCTATAGCAAACCATTTTTTGAGTGATCCTGATCCCGACGTCAAAAGTGCCAAATATTTTTGTGGACGTCCGTCAAGACCTTGGCTGTGCATTCGGTTGGCCCTCACGGCCATTTCGACCCACTTTCAAGGTCAAAATAGCCCCGAAGCGCTCATACCTCCATTTCGACGATTTTTCGTCTGCTATAGCAAACCATTTTTTGGGTGATCCGGATCCCGATGTCAAAAGTGCCAAAACAATTTGGGGACGTCCGTCAAGACCTTGGCTATGCATCCGGTTGGCCCTCACGGCCATTCCAGTCCATTTTAAAGGTCAAAATAGCCCCGCAGCGCTCATACCCCCATTTCGACGATTTTTCGTGCGCTATATCAAACCATTTTTTTGGTGATCCGGATCCCGATGTCAAAAGTGCAAAAAAATTTTGTGGACGTCCGTCAAGAACTTGGATATGCATCCGGTAGGACATCACGGCCATTCCGACCCATTTTCAAGGTCAAAATAGCCCCGAAGCAGGCATACCCTCATTTCGACAATTTTTCGTGTGCTATAACAAACTATTTTTTGGGTGATCCGGATCCCGACGTCAAAAGTGCCAAAATTTATTGTGGATTTCCGTCAAGACCTTGGATATGCGTTCGGTTGGACCTCACGGCCATTCCGACCCATTTTCAAGGTCAAAATAGCCCCGAAGCGCGCATACCCCTATTTCGATGATTTTTCGTGTGCTATAGCAAACAATTTTTTGGGTGATCCGGATCCCGATGTCAAAATTGCCAAAACTTTTTGTGGACATCCATCAAGACCTTGCCTATGCATCGATTGGTCCTCACAGCCATCCCGACCCATTTTCAAAGTCAAAATAGCCCCGAAGCGCGCATACCCCCATTTCGACGATTTTTCTTGTGCTATATCAAACCATTTTTGGGTGATTCGGATTCCGACGTCAAAAGTGCCAAAAATTTTTGTGGACGTCCGTCAAGACCTTGGCTATGCATCCGTTGGCCCTCACGGCCATTCCGACCCATTTTCAAGGTCAAAATAGCTCCGAAGCGCGCATACCCCCATTTCGACGATTTTTTGTGAGCTATAGCAAACCATTTTTTGGGTGATCCGGATCCCGACGTCAAAAGTGCCAAAAAAATTTGTGGACGTCCGTCAAGACCTTGGCTATGCATCCGGTAGGCCATCACAGCCATTCCGACCCATTTGCAAGGTCAAAATAGCCCCAAAGGGCGCATACCCTCATTTCGACAATTTTTCGTGTGCTATAACAAACTATTTTTTGGGTGATCCGGATCCCGACGTCAAAAGTGCCAAAATTTATTGTGGACTTCCGTCAAGACCTTGGATATGCATCCGGTTGGACCTCACGGCCATTCCGACCCATTTTCAAGGTCAAAATAGCCCCGAAGCGCGCATACCCCTATTTCGATGATTTTTCGTGTGCTATAGCAAACCATTTTTTGGATGATCCGGATCCCGACGTCAAAAGTGCCAAAATTTTTTGTGGACGTCTGTCAAGATCTTGGGTATGCATCCGGTTGGCCCTCATGGCCATTCCGACCCATTTTCAAGGTCAAAATAGCTCCGAAGCGCGCATACCCCCATTTCGATGATTTTTCGTGTGCTATAGCAAACCATTTTTTGGGTGATCCGGATCCCGAAGTCAATGATGTACCGTGGTTTCACGGTATTTCTAATACTTTTTCCTTAAGTTTAGTGTGTGTCGAGAGCCTTTTTGTGTTGATTTTGATATAAGTTTATCTTTGTTTGCAGAAAATCTGTCTAAGGAAGAACGCGGGAGTTTTTGAGAAAGAATTGCAGAAGAGACCACCTACGGAGCCTATGACGGTCCGTCGCGGCTGTGACGGTCCGTAGGTGGCATCGTAGTGAAGGAAGAAGTTGCTGAAGGAAATTTAGGGAAGTCTGACCAAGTGTGGGATTACGGAAGTTCGTGACGGACCGTCACAGATACGACGGTCCGTCCTGCATGTTCGTCGTAATTATCAGAGAGTAATCCTAGTACCCAAAATTCCAAAGTTCAAGTGTATTGGAACGAAGACCCTCGACGGGCCGTCATGCTTGCGACGGTCCGTCATACCTGTCCGTCGGGGGGAATGAAGAAAGCAACGTGAGAAGATGTGAAGTATGGGACGACGGAGGCTATGACGGTCCGTCGTGTCCATGACGGTCCGTCACGTGGTCCGTCGACCCAGACGCGTTTGGACAGATTTTTAGTAAATAGAATCCTTATTTGATTAGGTTTTTATTTTTCTTATAAATAGTTGGAAAAACCTCGTTTTTGAGGTTAGACTTTCTGGATAATTTTTAGTTTATAGTTCTTCGATTATATTAGTAAACTCTTGATTTTGGAAATTAAGATATTTTACGGGAATTGATTGTTGTGGATTTCGGTGATTAATCAAGTTGAATTCTGGGAAATTATTCGTTTTCATAAAAGTAAGTGCATGAACTTTTCCATTAACGATATGAATTGTGTAATTACGAACATGGGTAACTAAACCTCATAGCTAGGGTTGTGGGAACCATGGGTGAATAACAAGGTAGAAATCTAACTTCAATAACAATTTCTAGAGTGGTGTCTTGCATGTATTGATAATTCTTTCGTTTAGAATTCTTTTTAACGGTGGCCAACGTTAGAACTCGCCTTAATGCTACTTGCCGGACCAAGGAGGTAGATAATAGGAAAAGAATTATCAACATAGATTTAGTGTAGACTATCTAATAGACTAGTATTGGTTGGTACGAGTTAATAGCTTAGTCAAATACCGAATACGATGTTTAATATGAGGTAAAGATAAGGGTTAGTATAGCAACACACGTAGCCGGACCAAGGTGCGGAGTGAAATTCTCTAGATGCCGGACCAAGGATTTAGAGATACATAACTTATCACTTTACATGCAAGATATCAGGATAGAGATGTTATAGTTAGATTTACCAAGTTAGGAACCTTTGGGGAACACTAAAGCCCTAGTTAATTTTACAATTTGATTAAAACTCCGAAAGTTAAAATTGTTAGTTGTTCATTCTTATTTAGTTAATTATTTTCATTAATTTAGAAATAAAACCCCCCTTTTTGTCTTTTGGTTTATTGGAAAACAGTTGGCTAAATAATAGTAATAATAAAATAAAGTTAAGTCTGAACTATTTTCCTTGTGGGATCGATCCCAACCTCATTAGTTGGGTTCTTTACTTGATACGACCGCTTTACTTCTTATTTGAGAAGTAAGTTTGAGCGTATCAGTCAAAAGTGCCAAAAAAAATTGTGGACGTCCGTGAAGACCTTGGCTATGCATCCGGTAGGCCATCACGGCCATTCCGACACATTTTCAAGGTCAAAATAGCCCCAAAGGGCGCATACCCTCATTTCGACAATTTTTCGTGTGCTATAACAAACTATTTTTTGGGTGATCCGGATCCCGACGTCAAAAGTGCCAAAATTTATTGTGGACTTCCGTCAAGACCTTGGATATGCATCCGGTTGGACCTCACGGCCATTCCGACCCATTTTCAAGGTCAAAATAGCCCCGAAGTGCGCATACCCCTATTTCGACGATTTTTCGTGTGCTATAGCAAACCATTTTTTGAGTGATCCTGATCCCGACGTCAAAAGTGCCAAATATTTTTGTGGACGTCCGTCAAGACCTTGGCTATGCATCCAGTTGGCCCTCACGGCCATTCCGACCCATTTTCAAGGTCAAAATAGCTCTGAAGCGTGCATACCCCCATTTCGACGATTATTCGTGTGCTATAGCAAACCATTTTTTGGGTGATCCGGATCCCAAAGTCAAAAGTGCCAAAAAAAATTGTGGACGTCCGTCAAGACCTTGGTTATGCATCCGGTAGGCCATTCCGACCCATTTTCAAGGTCAAAATAGCCCCAAAGAGCGCATACCCTCATTTCGACAATTTTTCGTGTGCTATAACAAACTATTTTTTGGGTGATCCGGATCGCGACGTCAAAAGTGCCAAAATTTATTGTGGACTTCCGTCAAGACCTTGGATATGCATCCGGTTCGACATCATGGCCATTACGACCCATTTTCAAGGTCAAAATAGCCCCGAAGCGCGCATACCCCTATTTCAACGATTTTTCGTGTGCTATAGCAAACCATTTTTTGAGTGATCCTGATCCCGACGTCAAAAGTGCCAAATATTTTTGTGGACGTCCGTCAAGACCTTGGCTATGCATCAGGTTGGCCATCACGGCCATTCCGACCCATTTTCAAGGTCAAAATAGCTCTGAAGCGCGCATACCCCCATTTCGACGATTTTTCGTGTGCTATAGCAAACCATTTTTGGGGTGATCCGGATCCCGACGTCAAAAGTGCCAAAAAAACTTGTGGACGTCCGTCAAGACCTTGGCTATGCATCCGGTTGGCCCTCACGGCCATTCCGATCCATTTTCAAGGTAAAAATAGCCCCGAAGCGCGCATACCCCCATTTTGATAATTTTTCGTGTGCTATAGCAAACCATTTTTTGGGTGATCCGGATCCCGACGTCAAAAGTTCCAAATTTTTTGGCGGACATCCGTCAAGACCTTGGCTATGCATCCGGTTGGCCCTCACGGCCATTCCGACCCATTTTCAAGGTCAAAATAGCCCCGAAGCGCGCATATTCCAATTTCAACGATTTTTCGTGTGTTATAGCAAATCATTTTTTGGATGATCCGGATCCCGACGTCAAAAGTGTCAAAAAATTTTAAGGACGTCCGTCAAGACCTTGGCTATGAATCCGGTTGGCCCTCACGGCCATTCCGACCCATTTTCAATGTCAAAATAGCCCCGAAGCGCGCATACACCCATTTCGATGATTTTTCGTGTGCTATAGCAAACCATTTTTTGGGTGATCCGGATCCCATTGTCAAAAGTGCCAAAAAACATTTCGGACGTCCGTCAAGACCTTGGCTATGCATCCAGTTGTCCCAAACGGCCAATACGACCCATTTTCAAGGTCAAAATAGCCCCAAAGCGCGCATACCCCTATTTCGACGATTTTTCATGTGCTATAGCAAACCATTTTTTGAGTGATCCTGATCCCGACGTCAAAAGTGCCAAAAAATTTTAAGGACGTCCGTCAAGACCTTGGCTATGCATCAGGTTGGCCCTCACGGCCATTCCGACCCATTTTCAAGGTCAAAATAGCTCTGAAGCGCGCATACCCCCAATTCGACGATTTTTCGTGTGCTATAGCAAACCATTTTTTGGGTGATCCGGATCCCGACGTCAAAAGTGCCAAAAAAACTTGTGGACGTCCGTCAAGACCTTGTCTATGCATCCGGTTGGCCCTCACGGCCATTCCTATCCATTTTCAAGGTAAAAATAGCCCCGAAGCGCGCATACCCCCATTTTGATGATTTTTCGTGTGCTATAGCAAACCATTTTTTGGGTGATCCGGATCCCGACGTCAAAAGTTCCAAATGTTTTTGTGGACATCCGTCAAGACCTTGGCTATGCATCCGGTTGGCCCTCACGGCCATTCCGATCCATTTTCAAGGTCAAAATAGCCCCGAAGCTCGCATATTCCAATTTCAACGATTTTTCGTGTGTTATAGCAAATCATTTTTTGGATGATCCGGATCCCGACGTCAAAAGTGCCAAAAAATTTTAAAGACGTCCGTCAAGACCTTGGCTATGAATCCGGTTGGCCCTCACGGCCATTCCGACCCATTTTCAATGTCAAAATAGCCCCGAAGCGCGCATACCCCCATTTCGATGATTTTTCGTGTGTTATAGCAAACCATTTTTTGGGTGATCCGGATCCCGATGTCAAAAGTGCCAAAAAAAATTTTGGACATTTGTCAAGACCTTGGCTATGCATCCAGTTGGCCCAAACGGCCAATACGACCCATTTTCAAGGTCAAAATAGCCCCAAAGCGCGCATACCCCTATTTCAACGATTTTTCATGTGCTATAGCAAACCATTTTTTGAGTGATCCTGATCCTGACGTCAAAAGTGCCAATCAATTTTGTGGACGTCCATCAAGACCTTGGTTGTGCATTCGGTTGGCCCTAACGGCCATTTCGACCCACTTTCAAGGTCAAAATAGCCCCGAAGCGCTCATACCTCCATATTGACGATTTTTCATGGCTATAGCAAACCATTTTTAGGTGATCCGGATCCCGATGTCAAAAGTGCCAAAACAATTTGTGGACGTACGTCAAGACCTTGGCTATGCATCCGGTTGGCCCTCACGGCCATTCCAGTCCATTTTAAAGGTCAAAATAGCCCCGCAGCGCTTATTCCCCCATTTCGACGATTTTTTGTGCGCTATAGCGAACCATTTTTTTACTGATCCGGATACCGACGTTAAAAGTGCCAAAAAAATTTGTGGACGTCCGTCAAGACCTTGGCTATGCATCCGGTAGGCCATCACGGCCATTCCGACCCATTTTAAAGGTCAAAATAGCCCCGAAGCGCGCATACCCTTATTTCGACAATTGTTCGTGTGCTATAAAAAACTATTTTTTGGGTGATCCGGATCCCGACGTCAAAAGTGCCAAAATTTATTGTGGATTTCCGTCAAGACCTTGGATATGCGTCCGGTTGGACCTCACGGCCATTCCGACCCATTTTCAAGGTCAAAATAGCCCCGAGCGCGCATACCCCTATTTCGACGATTTTTCGTGTGCTATAGCAAACCATTTTTTGAGTGATCCTGATCCCGACGTCAAAAGTGCCAAATATTTTTGTGGACGTCCGTCAAGACCTTGGCTATGCATCCGGTTGGCCCTCATGGCCATTCCGACCCATTTTCAAGGTCAAAATAGCTCTGAAGCGCGCATACCCCCATTTCGACGATTTTTCGTGTGCTATAGCAAACCATTTTTTGAGTGATCCGGATCCCGAAGTCAAAAGTGCCAAAAAAATTTGTGGACGTCCGTCAAGACCTTGGCTATGCATCCGGTAGGCCATCACGGCCATTCCGACCCATTTTCAAGGTCAAAATAGCCCCAAAGGGCGCATACCCTCATTTCGACAATTTTTCGTGTGCTATAACAAACTATTTTTTGGGTGATCCGGATCGCGACGTCAAAAGTGCCAAAATTTATTGTGGACTTCCGTCAAGACCTTGGATATGCATCCGGTTGGACCTCACGGCCATTACGACCCATTTTCAAGGTCAAAATAGCCCCGAAGCGCGCATACCCCTATTTCAACGATTTTTCGTATACTATAGCAAACCATTTTTTGAGTGATCCTGATCCCGACGTCAAAAGTGCCAAATTTTTGTGGACGTCCGTCAAGACCTTGGCTATGCATCAGGTTGGCCCTCACGGCCATTCCGACCCATTTTCAAGGTCAAAATAGCTCTGAAGCGCGCATACCCCCATTTCGACGATTTTTCGTGTGCTATAGCAAACCATTTTTTGGGTGATCCGGATCCCGACGTCAAAAGTGTCAAAAAAATTTGTGGACGTCCGTCAAGACCTTGGCTATGTATCCGGTTGGCCCTCACGGCCATTCCGATCCATTTTCAAGGTAAAAATAGCCCCGAAGCGCGCATACCCCCATTTCGATAATTTTTTCGTGTGCTATAGCAAACCATTTTTTGGGTGATCCGGATCCCGACGACAAAAGTGCCAAATGTATTTGGTGGACATCCGTCAAGACCTTGGCTATGCATCCGGTTGGCCCTACACGGCCCATATTCCGATCATTTTCAAGGTCAACATAGCCCCGAAGCGCGCATATTCCAAGTTCACAATTTTTCTGTGTGTATAGCAATCATTTTTTGGATGAAATCCCGGATCCTCCCACTAAAAGTGCCAAAATTTAAGGAACGTCCATAGACCTTGGCCTATGAATCCGGTTGGCCCTCACGGCCATTCCGACCCATTTTCAAGGTCAAAATAGCCCCGAAGCGCGCATACCCCCATTTCGATGATTTTTCGTGTGCTATAGCAAACCATTTTTTGGGTGATCCGGATCCCGTTGTCAAAAGTGCCAAAAAACATTTCGGACGTCCGTCAAGACCTTGGCTATGCATCCAGTTGGCCCAAACGGCCAATACGACCCATTTTCAAGGTCAAAATAGCCCCAAAGCGCGCATACCCCTATTTCGACGATTTTTCATGTGCTATAGCAAACCATTTTTTGAGTGATCCTGATCCCGACGTCAAAAGTGCCAAAAAATTTTAAGGACGTCCGTCAAGACCTTGGCTATGCATCAGGTTGGCCCTCACGGCCATTCCGACCCATTTTCAAGGTCAAAATAGCTCTGAAGCGCGCATACCCCCATTTCGACGATTTTTCGTGTGCTATAGCAAACCATTTTTTGGGTGATCCGGATCCCGATGTCAAAAGTGCCAAAAAAACTTGTGGACGTCCGTCAAGACCTTGGCTATGCATCCGGTTGGCCCTCACGGCCATTCCTATCCATTTTCAAGGTAAAAATAGCCCCGAAGCGCGCATACCCCCATTTTGATGATTTTTCGTGTGCTATAGCAAACCATTTTTTGGGTGATCCGGATCCCGACGTCAAAAGTTCCAAACATTTTTGTGGACATCCGTCAAGACCTTGGCTATGAATCCGGTTGGCCCCTCACGGCCATTCCGACCCATTTTCAATGTCAAAATAGCCCCGAAGCGCGCATACCCCCATTTCGATGATTTTTCGTGTGTTATAGCAAACCATTTTTTGGGTGATCCGGATCCCGATGTCAAAAGTGCCAAAAAAAATTTTGGACATTTGTCAAGACCTTGGCTATGCATCCAGTTGGCCCAAACGGCCAATACGACCCATTTTCAAGGTCAAAATAGCCCCAAAGCGCGCATACCCCTATTTCAACGATTTTTCATGTGCTATAGCAAACCATTTTTTGAGTGATCCTGATCCTGACGTCAAAAGTGCCAATCAATTTTGTGGACGTCCATCAAGACCTTGGTTGTGCATTCGGTTGGCCCTAACGGCCATTTCGACCCACTTTCAAGGTCAAAATAGCCCCGAAGCGCTCATACCTCCATATTGACGATTTTTCATGGCTATAGCAAACCATTTTTAGGTGATCCGGATCCCGATGTCAAAAGTGCCAAAACAATTTGTGGACGTACGTCAAGACCTTGGCTATGCATCCGGTTGGCCCTCACGGCCATTCCAGTCCATTTTAAAGGTCAAAATAGCCCCGCAGCGCTTATTCCCCCATTTCGACGATTTTTTGTGCGCTATAGCGAACCATTTTTTTACTGATCCGGATACCGACGTTAAAAGTGCCAAAAAAATTTGTGGACGTCCGTCAAGACCTTGGCTATGCATCCGGTAGGCCATCACGGCCATTCCGACCCATTTTAAAGGTCAAAATAGCCCCGAAGCGCGCATACCCTTATTTCGACAATTGTTCGTGTGCTATAAAAAACTATTTTTTGGGTGATCCGGATCCCGACGTCAAAAGTGCCAAAATTTATTGTGGATTTCCGTCAAGACCTTGGATATGCGTCCGGTTGGACCTCACGGCCATTCCGACCCATTTTCAAGGTCAAAATAGCCCCGAGCGCGCATACCCCTATTTCGACGATTTTTCGTGTGCTATAGCAAACCATTTTTTGAGTGATCCTGATCCCGACGTCAAAAGTGCCAAATATTTTTGTGGACGTCCGTCAAGACCTTGGCTATGCATCCGGTTGGCCCTCACGGCAATTCCGACCCATTTTCAAGGTCAAAATAGCTCTGAAGCGCGCATACCCCCATTTCGACGATTTTTCGTGTGCTATAGCAAACCATTTTTTGGGTGATCCGGATCCCGAAGTCAAAAGTGCCAAAAAAATTTGTGGACGTCCGTCAAGACCTTGGCTATGCATCCGGTAGGCCATCACGGCCATTCCGACCCATTTTCAAAGTCAAAATAGCCCCAAAGGGCGCATACCCTCATTTCGACAATTTTTCGTGTGCTATAACAAACTATTTTTTGGGTGATCCGGATCGCGACGTCAAAAGTGCCAAAATTTATTGTGGACTTCCGTCAAGACCTTGGATATGCATCCGATTGGACCTCACGGCCATTACGACCCATTTTCAAGGTCAAAATAGCCCCGAAGCGCGCATACCCCTATTTCAACGATTTTTCGTGTACTATAGCAAACCATTTTTTGAGTGATCCTGATCCCGACGTCAAAAGTGCCAAATTTTTGTGGACATCCGTCAAGACCTTGGCTATGCATCAGGTTGGCCCTCACGGCCATTCCGACCCATTTTCAAGGTCAATATAGCTCTGAAGCGCGCATACCCCCATTTCGACGATTTTTCGTGTGCTATAGCAAACCATTTTTTGGGTGATCCGGATCCCGACGTCAAAAGTGCCAAAAAAATTTGTGGACGTCCGTCAAGACGTTGGCTATGCATCTGGTTGGCCCTGACGGCCATTCCGACCCATTTTGAAGGTCAAAATAGCCCCGAA
Organism: Solanum sitiens; assembly: GCA_016801875.1. Classification (NCBI taxonomy): domain Eukaryota; kingdom Viridiplantae; phylum Streptophyta; class Magnoliopsida; order Solanales; family Solanaceae; genus Solanum; species Solanum sitiens. The sequence goes on from JABWTJ010000081.1 coordinate 3,311,461, forward strand.
GCGCGCATACCCCCATGTCGACGATTTTTCGTGTGCTATACCACACTATTTTTTGGGTGATCCGGATCCCGATGTCAAAAGTGCCAAAAAATTTGATGGACGTCCGTCAAGACATTTGGGGGCCCCCGAGGCATCCGGTTGGCCCTCACGGCCATTCCGATCAATTTTCAAGGTCAAAATAGCCCCGAACGCGAATATTCCAATTGCAACAATTTTTCGTGTTGTTATAGCAAATCATTTTTTTGGATGATCCGGATCCCGAACGTCAAAAGTGCAAAAATTTTAAGGAAGTCCATCAGACCGTGGCTATGAAATCCGGTTGGCCCTCACGGCCATTCCGACCCATTTTCAAGGTCAAAATAGCCCCGAAGCGCGCATACCCCCATTTCGATGATTTTTCGTGTGCTATAGCAAACCATTTTTTGGGTGATCCGGATCCCGTTGTCAAAAGTGCCAAAAAATATTTCGGACATCCGTCAAGACCTTGGCTATGCATCCAGTTGGCCCAAACGGCCAATACGACCCATTTTCAAGGTCAAAATAGCCCCAAAGCGCGCATACCCCTATTTCGACGATTTTTCATGTGCTATAGCAAACCATTTTTTGAGTGATCCTGATCCCGACGTCAAAAGTGCCAAAAAATTTTAAGGACGTCCGTCAAGACCTTGGCTATGCATCAGGTTGGCCCTCACGGCCATTCCGACCCATTTTCAAGGTCAAAATAGCTCTGAAGCGCGCATACCCCCATTTCGACGATTTTTCGTGTGCTATAGCAAACCATTTTTTGGGTGATCCGGATCCCGATGTCAAAAGTGCCAAAAAAACTTGTGGACGTCCGTCAAGACCTTGGCTATGCATCCGGTTGGCCCTCACGGCCATTCCTATCCATTTTCAAGGTAAAAATAGCCCCGAAGCGCGCATACCCCCATTTTGATGATTTTTCGTGTGCTATAGCAAACCATTTTTTGGGTGATCCGGATCCCGACGTCAAAAGTTCCAAACATTTTTGTGGACATCCGTCAAGACCTTGGCTATGAATCCGGTTGGCCCTCACGGCCATTCCGACCCATTTTCAATGTCAAAATAGCCCCGAAGCGCGCATACCCCCATTTCGATGATTTTTCGTGTGCTATAGCAAACCATTTTTTGGGTGATCCGGATCCCGATGTCAAAAGTGCCAAAAAAAATTTTGGACGTCCGTCAAGACCTTGGCCATGCATCCAGTTGGCCCAAACGGCCAATACGACCCATTTTCAAGGTCAAAATAGCCCCAAAGCGCGCATACCCCTATTTCGACGATTTTTCATGTGCTATAGCAAACCATTTTTTGAGTGATCCTGATCCCGACGTCAAAAGTGCCAATCAATTTTGTGGACGTCCGTCAAGACCTTGGTTGTGCATTCGGTTGGCCCTAACGGCTATTTTGACCCACTTTCAAGGTCAAAATAGCCCCGAAGCGCTCATACCTCCATATTGACGATTTTTCGTGGCTATAGCAAACCATTTTTTGGGTGATCCGGATCCCGATGTCAAAAGTGCCAAAACAATTTGTGGACGTCCGTCAAGACCTTGGCTATGCATCCGGTTGGCCCTCACGGCCATTCCAGTCCATTTTAAATGTCAAAATAGCCCCGCAGTGCTTATACCCCCATTTCGACGATTTTTTGTGCGCTATAGCGAACCATTTTTTTACTAATCCGGATCCCGATGTCAAAAGTGCCAAAAAAATTTGTGGACGTCCGTCAAGACCTTGGCTATGCATCCGATAGGCCATCACGGCCATTCCGACCCATTTTCAAGGTCAAAATAGCCCCGAAGCGCGCATACCCTTATTTCGACAATTGTTCGTGTGCTATAACAAACTATTTTTTGGGTGATCCGGATCCCGACGTCAAAAGTGCCAAAATTTATTGTGGATTTCCGTCAAGACCTTGGATATGCGTCCGGTTGGACCTCACGGCCATTCCGACCCATTTTCAAGGTCAAAATAGCCCCGAAGCGCGCATACCCCTATTTTGACGATTTTTCGTGTGCTATAGCAAACCATTTTTTGAGTGATCCTGATCCCGACGTCAAAAGTGCCAAATATTTTTGTGGACGTCCGTCAAGACCTTGGCTATGCATCCGGTTGGCCCTCACGGCAATTCCGACCCATTTTCAAGGTCAAAATAGCTCTGAAGCGCGCATACCCCCATTTCGACGATTTTTCGTGTGCTATAGCAAACCATTTTTTGGGTGATCCGGATCCCGAAGTCAAAAGTGCCAAAAAAATTTGTGGACGTCCGTCAAGACCTTGGCTATGCATCCGGTAGGCCATCACGGCCATTCCGACCCATTTTCAAAGTCAAAATAGCCCCAAAGGGCGCATACCCTCATTTCGACAATTTTTCGTGTGCTATAACAAACTATTTTTTGGGTGATCCGGATCGCGACGTCAAAAGTGCCAAAATTTATTGTGGACTTCCGTCAAGACCTTGGATATGCATCCGATTGGACCTCACGGCCATTACGACCCATTTTCAAGGTCAAAATAGCCCCGAAGCGCGCATACCCCTATTTCAACGATTTTTCGTGTACTATAGCAAACCATTTTTTGAGTGATCCTGATCTCCCGACTCAAAATGGGCGCAAATTTTTTGTGGACATCCGTCAAGACCTTGGCGTCCGTCAAGACCTTGGCTATGCATCCGGTTGGCCCTCACGGCCATTCCGACACATTTTCAAAGTCAAAATAGCCCCGAAGCGCGCATACCCCCATTTCGACGATTTTTCGTGTGCTATAGCACACCATTTTTTGGGTGATCCGGATCCCGACGTCAAAAGTGCCAAAAATTTTTGTGGACGTACGTCAAGACCTTGACTATGCATCCGGTTGGCCCTCATGTCCATTCCGACCCATTTTCAAGGTCAAAATAGCCCCGAAGCGCGCATACCCCATTTCGACGATTTTTCGTGTGCTATAGCAAACCATTTTTTGGGTGATCCGGATCCCGACGTCAAAAGTGCCAAATGTTTTGGTGGACATCCGTCAAGACCTTGGCTATGCATCCGGTTGGCCCTCACGGCCATTCCGATCCATTTTCAAGGTCAAAATAGCCCCGAAGCGCGCATATTCCAATTTCAACGATTTTTCGTGTGTTATAGCAAATCATTTTTTGGATGATCCGGATTCCGACGTCAAAAGTGCCAAAAAATTTTAAGGACGTCCGTCAAGACCTTGGCTATGAATCCGGTTGGCCCTCACGGCCATTCCGACCCATTTTCAAGGTCAAAATAGCCCCGAAGCGCGCATACCCCCATTTCGATGATTTTTCGTGTGCTATAGCAAACCATTTTTTGGGTGATCCAGATCCCGTTGTCAAAAGTGCCAAAAAACATTTTGGACGTCCGTCAAGACCTTGGCTATGCATCCAGTTGGCCCAAACGGCCAATACGACCCATTTTCAAGGTCAAAATAGCCCCAAAGCGCGCATACCCCTATTTCGACGATTTTTCATGTGCTATAGCAAACCATTTTTTGAGTGATCCTGATCCCGACGTTAAAAGTGCCAAAAAATTTTAAGGACGTCCGTCAAGACCTTGGCTATGCATCAGGTTGGCCCTCACGGCCATTCCGACCCATTTTCAAGGTCAAAATAGCTCCGAAGCGCGCATACCCCCATTTCGACGATTTTTCGTGTGTTATAGCAAACCATTTTTTGAGTGATCCTGATCCCGACGTCAAAAGTGCCAAATATTTTTGTGGACATCCGTCAAGACCTTGGCTGTGCATTCGGTTGGCCCTCACGGCCATTTCGACCCACTTTCAAGGTTAAAATAACCCCGAAGCGCTCATACCTCTATATTGACGATTTTTCGTGGCTATAGCAAACCATTTTTTGGGTGATCCGGATCCCGATGTCAAAAGTGCCAAAACAATTTGTGGACGTCCGTCAAGACCTTGGCTATGCATCCGGTTGGCCCTCACGGCCATTCCAGTCCATTTTAAATGTCAAAATAGCCCCGCAGTGCTTATACCCCCATTTCGACGATTTTTTGTGCGCTATAGCGAACCATTTTTTTACTAATCCGGATCCCGATGTCAAAAGTGCCAAAAAAATTTGTGGACGTCCGTCAAGACCTTGGCTATGCATCCGATAGGCCATCACGGCCATTCCGACCCATTTTCAAGGTCAAAATAGCCCCGAAGCGCGCATACCCTTATTTCGACAATTGTTCGTGTGCTATAACAAACTATTTTTTGGGTGATCCGGATCCCGACGTCAAAAGTGCCAAAATTTATTGTGGATTTCCGTCAAGACCTTGGATATGCGTACGGTTGGACCTCACGGCCATTCCGACCCATTTTCAAGGTCAAAATAGCCCCGAAGCGCGCATACCCCTATTTCGACGATTTTTCGTGTGCTATAGCAAACCATTTTTTGAGTGATCCTGATCCCGACGTCAAAAGTGCCAAATATTTTTGTGGACGTCCGTCAAGACCTTGGCTATGCATCCGGTTGGCCCTCACGGCAATTCCGACCCATTTTCAAGGTCAAAATAGCTCTGAAGCGCGCATACCCCCATTTCGACGATTTTTCGTGTGCTATAGCAAACCATTTTTTGGGTGATCCGGATCCCGAAGTCAAAAGTGCCAAAAAAATTTGTGGACGTCCGTCAAGACCTTGGCTATGCATCCGGTAGGCCATCACGGCCATTCCGACCCATTTTCAAAGTCAAAATAGCCCCAAAGGGCGCATACCCTCATTTCGACAATTTTTCGTGTGCTATAACAAACTAATTTTTGGGTGATCCGGATCGCGACGTCAAAAGTGCCAAAATTTATTGTGGACTTCCGTCAAGACCTTGGATATGCATCCGATTGGACCTCACGGCCATTACGACCCATTTTCAAGGTCAAAATAGCCCCGAAGCGCGCATACCCCTATTTCAACGATTTTTCGTGTACTATAGCAAACCATTTTTTGGATGATCCGGATCCCGACGTCAAAAGTGCCAAATTTTTGTGGACGTCCGTCAAGACCTTGTCTATGCATCAGGTTGGCCCTCACGGCCATTCCGACCCATTTTCAAGGTCAATATAGCTCTGAAGCGCGCATACCCCAATTTCAACGATTTTTCGTGTGTTATAGCAAATCATTTTTTGGATGATCCGGATTCCGACGTCAAAAGTGCCAAAAAATTTTAAGGACGTCCGTCAAGACCTTGGCTATGAATCCGGTTGGCCCTCACGGCCATTCCGACCCATTTTCAAGGTCAAAATAGCCCCGAAGCGCGCATACCCCCATTTCGATGATTTTTCGTGTGCTATAGCAAACCATTTTTTGGGTGATCCGGATCCCGTTGTCAAAAGTGCCAAAAAACATTTCGGACGTCCGTCAAGACCTTGGCTATGCATCCAGTTGGCCCAAACGGCCAATACGACCCATTTTCAAGGTAAAAATAGCCCCAAAGCGCGCATACCCCTATTTCGACGATTTTTCATGTGCTATAGCAAACCATTTTTTGAGTGATCCTGATCCCGACGTCAAAAGTGCCAAAAAATTTTAAGGACGTCCGTCAAGACCTTGGCTATGCATCAGGTTGGCCCTCACGGCCATTCCGACCCATTTTCAAGGTCAAAATAGCTCCGAAGCGCGCATACCCCCATTTCGACGATTTTTCGTGTGTTATAGCAAATCATTTTTTGGATGATCCGGATCCCGATGTCAAAAGTGCCAAAAAATTTTAAGGACGTCCGTCAAGACCTTGGCTATGCATCAGGTTGGCCCTCACGGCCATTCTGACCCATTTTCAAGGTCAAAATAGCTCTGAAGCGCGCATACCCCCATTTCGACGATTTTTCGTGTGCTATAGCAAACCATTTTTTGGGTGATCCGGATACCAACGTCAAAAGTGCCAAAAAAACTTGTGGACGTCCGTCAAGACCTTGGCTATGCATACGGTTGGCCCTCACGGCCATTCCTATCCATTTTCAAGGTAAAAATAGCCCCGAAGCGCGCATACCCCCATTTTGATGATTTTTCGTGTGCTATAGCAAACCATTTTTGGGGTGATCCGGATCCCGACGTCAAAAGTTCCAAATGTTTTTGTGGACATCCGTCAAAACCTTGGCTATGCATCCGGTTGGCCCTCACGGCCATTCCGATCCATTTTCAAGGTCAAAATAGCCCCGAAGCGCGCATATTCCAATTTTAACGATTTTTCGTGTGTTATAGCAAATCATTTTTTGGATGATCCGGATCCCGACGTCAAAAGTGCCAAAAAATTTTAAGGACGTCCGTCAAGACCTTGGCTATGAATCCGGTTGGCCCTCACGGCCATTCCGACCCATTTTCAATGTCAAAATAGCCCCGAAGCGCATACCCCCATTTCGATGATTTTTCGTGTGCTATAGCAAACCATTTTTTGGGTGATCCGGATCCCGATGTCAAAAGTGCCAAAAAAAATTTTGGACGTCCGTCAAGACCTTGGCTATGCATCCAGTTGGCCCAAACGGCCAATACGACCCATTTTCAAGGTCAAAATAGCCCCAAAGCGCGCATACCCCTATTTCGACGATTTTTCATGTGCTATAGCAAACCATTTTTTGAGTGATCTTGATCCCGACGTCAAAAGTGCCAATCAATTTTGTGGACGTCCGTCAAGACCTTGGCTGTGCATTCGGTTGGCCCTAACGGCCATTTCGACCCACTTTCAAGGTCAAAATAGCCCCGAAGCGCTCATACCTCCATATTGACGATTTTTCGTGGCTATAGCAAACCATTTTTTGGGTGATCCGGATCCCGATGTCAAAAGTGCCAAAACAATTTGTGGACGTCCGTCAAGACCTTGGCTATGCATCCGGTTGGCCCTCACGGCCATTCCAGTCCATTTTAAAGGTCAAAATAGCCCCGCAGCGCTTATACCCCCATTTCGACGATTTTTTGTGCGCTATAGCGAACCATTTTTTTACTGATCCGGATCCCGACGTCAAAAGTGCCAAAAAAATTTGTGGACGTCCGTCAAGACTTTGGCTATGCATCCGGTAGGCCATCACTGCCATTCCGACCCATTTTCAAGGTCAAAATAGCCCCGAAGCGCGCATACCCTTATTTCGACAATTTTTCGTGTGCTATAACAAACTATTTTTTGGGTGATCCGGATCCCGACGTCAAAAGTGCCAAAATTTATTGTGGATTTCCGTCAAGACCTTGGATATGCGTCCGGTAGGACATTACGGCCATTCCGACCCATTTTCAAGGTCAAAATAGCCCCGAAGCGCGCATACCCCTATTTCGACGATTTTTTATGTGCTATAGCAAACCATTTTTTGAGTGATCTTGATCCCGACATCAAAAGTGCCAATCAATTTTGTGGACGTCCGTCAAGACCTTGGCTGTGCATTCGGTTGGCCCTAACGGCCATTTCGACCCACTTTCAAGGTCAAAATAGCCCCGAAGCGCTCATACCTCCATATTGACGATTTTTCGTGGCTATAGAAAACCATTTTTTGGGTGATCCGGATCCCGACGTCAAAAGTTCCAAATTTTTTGGCGGACATCCGTCAAGACCTTGTCTATGCATCCGGTTTGCCCTCACGGCCATTCCGACCCATTTTCAAGGTAAAAATAGCCCCGAAGCGCGCATACCCCCATTTCGATAATTTTTCGTGTGCTATAGCAAACCATTTTTTGGGTGATCCGGATCCCGACGTCAAAAGTTCCAAATATTTTGGCGGACATCCGTCAAGACCTTGGCTATGCATCCGGTTGGCCCTCACGGCCATTCCGGCCCATTTTCAAGGTCAAAATAGCTCTGAAGCGCGCATACCCCCATTTCGACGATTTTTCGTGTGCTATAGCAAACCATTTTTTGGGTGATCCGGATCCCAAAGTCAAAAGTACCAAAAAAATTTGTGGACGTCCGTCAAGACCTTGGCTATGCATCCGGTAGGCCATCACGGCCATTCCGACCCATTTTCAAGGTCAAAATAGCACCAAAGGGCGCATACCCTCATTTCGACAATTTTTCGTGTGCTATAACAAACTATTTTTTGGGTTATCCGGATCGCGACGTCAAAAGTGCCAAAATTTATTGTGGACTTCCGTCAAGACCTTGGATATGCATCCGGTTGGACCTCACGGCTATTCTGACCCATTTTCAAGGTCAAAATAGCTCCGAAGCGCGCATACCCCTATTTCAACGATTTTTTGTGTACTATAGCAAACCATTTTTTGAGTGATCCTGATCCCGACGTCAAAAGTGCCAAATTTTTGTGGACGTCCGTCAAGACCTTGGCTATGCATCAGGTTGGCCCTCACGGCCATTCTGACCCATTTTCAAGGTCAAAATAGCTCTGAAGCGCGCATACCCCCATTTCGACGATTTTTCGTTTGCTATAGCAAACCATTTTTTGGGTGATCCGGATCCCGACGTCAAAAGTGCCAAAAAAATTTGTGGACGTCCGTCAAGACCTTGGCTATGCATCCGGTTGGCCCTCACGGCCATTCCGATCCATTTTCAAGGTAAAAATAGCCCCGAAGCGCGCATACCCCAATTTCGATGATTTTTCGTGTGTTATAGCAAATCATTTTTTGGATGATCCGGATCCCGATGTCAAAAGTGCCAAAAAATTTTAAGGACGTCCGTCAAGACCTTGGCTATGCATCAGGTTGGCCCTCACGGCCATTCCGATCCATTTTCAAGGTCAAAATAGCCCCGAAGCGCGCATATTCCAATTTCAACGATTTTTCGTGTGTTATAGCAAATCATTTTTTGGATGATCCGGATCCCGACGTCAAAAGTGCCAAAAAATTTTAAGGACGTCCGTCAAGACCTTGGCTATGAATCCGATTGGCCCTCACGGCCATTCTGACCCATTTTCAATGTCAAAATAGCCCCGAAGCGCGCATACCCCCATTTCGATGATTTTTCGTGTGCTATAGCAAACCATATTTTGGGTGATCCGGATCCCGATGTCAAAAGTGCCAAAAAAAATTTTGGACATCCGTCAAGACCTTGGCTATGCATACAGTTGGCCCAAACGGCCAATACGACCCATTTTCAAGGTCAAAATAGCCCCAAAGCGCGCATACCCCTATTTCGACGATTTTTCATGTGCTATAGCAAACCATTTTCTGAGTGATCCTGATCCCGACGTCAAAAGTGCCTAAAATTTTTGTGGACGTCCGTCAATACCTTGGCTGTGCATTCGGTTGGCCCTAACGGCCATTTCGACCCACTTTCAAGGTCAAAATATGCCCGAAGCGCTCATACCTCCATTTCGACGATTTTTCGTGGCTATAGCAAACCATTTTTTAGGTGATCCGGATCCTGATGTCAAAAGTGCCAAAACAATTTGTGGACGTCTGTCAAGACCTTGGCTATGCATCCGGTAGGCCATCACGGCCATTCCGACCCATTTTCAAGGTCAAAATAGCCCCGAAGCGCATACCCTCATTTCGACAATTCTTCGTGTGCTATAACAAACTATTTTTTGGGTGATCCGGATCCCGACGTCAAAAGTGCCAAAATTTATTGTGGATATCCGTCAAGACCTTGGATATTAGTCCGGTTGGACCTCACGGCCATTCCAACCCATTTTCAAGGTCAAAATAGCCCCGAAGCGCGCATACCCCTACTTCGATGATTTTTCGTGTGCTATAGCAAACTATTTTTTGGGTGATCCGGATCGCGACGTCAAAAGTGCCAAAAGTATTTGTGGACGTCCGTCAAGACCTTGACTATGCATCCGATTGGCCCTCACGGCCATTCCGACCCATTTTAAAGGTCAAAATAGCTCCGAAGCGTGCATACCCCTATTTCGACGATTTTTTGTGTGCTATAGCAAACCATTTTTGGGGTGATCCGGATATCGATGTCAAAAGTGTCATAATTTTTTGAGGACGTCCGTCAAGACCTTGGCTATGTATCCGGTTGGCCCTCACGGCCATTCCGAGCCATTTTCAAGGTCAAAATAGCCCCGAAACGTGCATACCCCTATTTCGATGATTTTTCGTATGCTATAGCTAACCATTTTTTGGGTGATCCGGATCGCGACGTCAAAAGTGCCAAAAGTATTTGTGGACGTCCGTCAAGACCTTGACTATGCATCCGGTTGGCCCTCATGGTCATTCTGACCCATTTTCATGGTTAAAATAGTCCCGAAGCGTGCATACCCCTATTTCGATGATTTTTCGTGTGTTGTAGCAAACCATTTTTTCGGTGATCCGGATCCCGACGTCAAAAGTGCCAAACAATTTTGTGGAGGTCCGCCAAGACCTTGGCTATGCATCCGGTTGGCCTTCACGGCCATTCCAACCCATATTCACGGTCAAAATAGCCCCGAAGCACGCATACCCCCATTTTGACTATTTTTCGTGTGCTATAGCAAACCATTTTTGGGGTGATCCGGATTCCGACGTCAAAAGTGCCAAAAGTTTTTGTGGACGTCCATCAAGACCTTGGCTATGCATCCGGTTGGCTCTCACGGCCATCCGACCCATTTTCAAGGTCAAAATAACCCCGAAGCGCGCATACCCCTATTTCGATAATTTTTTGTGTGCTATAACAAACCATTTTTTGGGTGATCCGGATCCCGACGTCAAAAGTGCCAAAAGTTTATGTGGACGTCCGTCAAGACCTTGGCTATGCATCCGATTGGCTGTCACGGCCATTCCGACCAATTTTCAAGGTCAAAATAGTTCCGAAGCGCGCATACCCCTATTTCGATGATTTTTCGTGTGCTATAGCAAACTATTTTTTTGGTGATCAGGATCCCGACGTCAAAAGTGCCAAAAAATTTTGTGGACGTCCGTCAAGACGTTGGATATGCATCCGGTTGGCCCTCATGGTCATTCCGACGCATTTTCAAGGTCAAAATAGCCCTGAAGCACGCATACCCGCATATCGACAATTTTTCGTGTTCTATAGCAAACCATTTTTTGGGTGATCCGGATCCCGACTTCAAAAGTGCCAAAAAAATTTTTGGATGTCCGTCAAGACCTTGGCTATGCATCCGGTTGGCCCTCACGGTCATTTTGACCCATTTTCAAGGTCAAAATAGCCCCGAAGCGCGCATACCACCATTTTGATGATTTTTCGTTTGCTATTGCAAACCATTTTTTGGGTGATCCGGATCTCGATGTCAAAAGTGCCAAAAAATTTTGTGGACGTCCGTCAAGACCTTGGCTATGAATCCGGTTTGCCCTCACGGCCATTCCGACCCATTTTCAAGGTCAAAATAGCCCCGAAGCGCGCATACCCCCATTTCTATGATTTTTCGTGTGCTATACTAAACCATTTTTTGGGTGATCGGGATCCCGACGTCAAAAGTGCCAAAAAAATTTGTGGACGTCCGTCAAGACCTTGGTTATGCATCCGGTTGGTCCTCATGGCCATTCCGACCCATTTTCAATGTCAAAATAGCCCCGAAGCGCGCATACCCCCATTTTGACGATTTTTCGTGTGCATTAGCAAACCATTTTTTGGGTGATCCGGATCCCGACATCAAAAGTGCCAAACAATTTTTTGGACGTCCGTCAAGACCTTGGCTATGCATCCGGTTGGCCCTCACGGACATTCCGACCCATTTTCAAGGTCAAAATAGCCCCGAAGTGCGCATACCCCCATTTCGACAATTTTTCGTGTGCTATAGCAAACTATTTTTTGGGTGATCCGGATCCCGACGTCAAAAGTCCCAATAAATTTTGTGGACGTCCGTCAAGACCTTGGCTATGCATCCAGTTGGCCCTCACGGCCAATCCGACCCATTTTCGAGGTTAAAATAGCCCCGAAGCGCGCATACCCTATTTCGACGATTTTTCGTGCTCTATAGCAAACCATTTTTTGAGTGATCCTGATCCCGACGTCAAAAGTGCCAAATATTTTTATGGATGTCCTTCAAGACCTTGGCTATGCATCCGGTTGGACCTCACGGCCATTACGACCCATTTTCATGGTCAAAATAGCCCAGAAGCGCGCATACCCCCATTTCGATGATTTTTCATGTGCTATAGCAAACCATTTTTTAGGTGATTCGGATCCCGACGTCAAAAGTGCCAAAATTTTTTGTGGACATCCTTCAAGAACTTGGTTATTTATCCGGTTGGCTCAAACGGCCAATACAACCCATTTTCAAGGTCAAAATAGCCCCGAAGCGCGCATACCCCTATTTCGATGATTTTCGTGTGCTATAGCAAACCATTTTTTGGGTGATCCTGATACCGACGTCAAAAGTGCCAAAAATTTTTGTGGACGTCCGTCAAGACCTTGGCTATGCATTCGGTTGGCCCTCACGGCCATTTCGATCCACTTTCAAGGTCAAAATATCCCCGAAGCGCTCATACCTTCATTTCGACGATTTTTCGTGGCTATAGCAAACCATTTTTTGGGTGATCCGAATTCCGATGTCAAAAGTGCCAAAACAATTTGTGGACGTCCGTCAAGACCTTGGATATGCATGCGGTTGGCCCTCACCGCCATTCCAGTCCATTTTAAAGGTCAAAATAGCCCCGCAGCGCTCATACCCCCATTTCGACGATTTTTCGTGCGTTATAGCAAACCATTTTTTTGGTGATCCGGATCACGACGTTAAAAGTGTCAAAAAATTTTATGGACGTCCGTCCAGACCTTGGATATGCATCCGGTTGGACCTCACGGCCATTCCGACCCATTTTCAAGGTTAAAATAGCCCCGAAGCGCGCATACCCCTATTTCAACGATTTTTCGTGTGCTATAGCAAACCATTTTTTGGGTGATCCGGATCCCGACGTCAAAAGTGCCAAAAAATTTTGTGGACGTCCGTCAAGACCTTGGCTATGCATCCGGTTGGCCCTCACGGCCATTCCGACCCATTTTCAAGGTCAAAATAGCTCTGAAGCGCGCATATCCCCATTTTGACGATTTTTCGTGTGCTATAGCAAACCATTTTTTGGGTGATCCGTATCCCGACGTCAAAAGTGCCAAAAAAAATTGTGGACGTCCTTCAAGACCTTGGATATGCATCCGGTTGGCCCTCACAGCCATTCCAACCCATTTTCAAGGTCAAAATATCTCCGAAGCGCGCATACCCCCATTTCGACGATTTTTCGTTTGCTATAGCAAACCATTTTTTGGGTGATCCAGATCCCGACGACAAAAGTGCCAAAAAATTTTGTGGACGCCCGTAATGACCTTGGATATGCATCCGGTTGGACGTCACGGCCATTCCGACCAATTTTCAAGGTCAAAATAGTTCCAAAGCGCGCATACCCCTATTTTGATGATTTTTCGTGTGCTATAGCAAACTATTTTTTTGGTGATCAGGATCCCGACGTCAAAAGTGCCAAAAAATTTTGTGGACGTCCGTCAAGACCTTGGATATGCATCCGGTTGGCCTCACGGTCATTCCGACCCATTTTCAAGGTCAAAATAGCCCTGAAGCACGTATACCCCAATATCGACAATTTTTCGTGTTCTATAGCAAACAATTTTTTGGGTGATCCGGATCCCGACTTCAAAAGTGTCAAAATTTTTTGTGGATGTCCGTCAAGACTTTGGCTATGCATCTGGTTGTCCCTCACGGCCATTCCGACCCATTTTCAAGGTCAAAATAGCTCCGAAGCGCGCATACCCCCATTTCGACGATTTTTCGTGTGCTATAGCAAACCATTTTTTTGGAGATCCGGATCCCAACGTCAAAAGTGCCAAAAAAAATTGTGGACGTCCGTCAAGACCTTGGCTATGCATCCGGTAGGCCATCACGGCCATTCCGACCCATTTTCAAGGTCAAAATAGCCCCAAAGGGCGCATACCCTCATTTCGACAATTTTTCGTGTGCTATAACAAATTATTTTTTGGGTGATCCGGATTCCGACGTCAAAAGTGCCAAATATTTTTGTGGACTTCCGTCAAGACCTTGGATATGCATCCGTTTGGACCTCACGGCCATTCCGACCCATTTTCAAGGTCAAAATAGCCCCGAAGCGCGCATACCCCTATTTCGACGATTTTTCGTGTGCAATAGCAAACCATTTTTTGAGTGATCCTGATCCCGACGTCAAAAGTACCAAAAAAAATTGTGGATATCGTCAAGACCTTGGCTATGCATCCGGTTGGCCCTCACGGCCATTCCGACCCATTTTCAAGGTCAAAATAGCTCCGAAGCGCGCATACCCCCATTTCAACGATTTTTCGTGTGCTATAGCAAACCATTTTTTGGGTGATCCGGATCCCGACGTCAAAAGTGCCAAAAAAATTTATGGACGTCCGTCAAGACCTTGGCTATGCATCCGGTAGGCCATCACGGCCATCACGGCCATTCCGACCCATTTTCAAGGTCAAAATAGCCCCAAAGGGCGCATACCCTCATTTCGACAATTTTTCGTGTGCTATAACAAACTATTTTTTGGGTGATCCGGATCCCGACGTCAAAAGTGCCAAATTTTATTATGGACTTCCGTCAGGACCTTGGATATGCATCCGGTTGGACCTCAAGACCATTCAGACCCATTTTCAAGGTCAAAACAGCCCCGAAGCGCGCATACCCCTATTTCGATGATTTTTCGTGTGCTATAGCAAACCATTTTTTGAGTGATCCTGATCCCGACGTCAAAAGTGCCAAAAATTTTTGTGGACGTCCGTCAAGACCTTGGCTATGCATCCGGTTGGCCCTCACGGCCATTCCGACCCATTTTCAAGGTCAAAATAGCTCCGAAGCGCGCATACCCCCATTTCGACGATTTTTCGTGTGCTATAGCAAACCATTTTTTGGGTGATCCGGATCCCGATGTCAAAAGTGCCAAAAAATTTGTGGACATCCGTCAAGACCTTGGCTATGCATTCGGTAGGCCATCACGGCCATTCCGACCCATTTTCAAGGTCAAAATAGCCCCAAAGGGCGCATACCCTCATTTCGACAATTTTTCGTGTGATATAACAAACTATTTTTTGGGTGATCCGGATCCCGACGTCAAAAGTGCCAAATATTATTGTGGACTTCCGTCAAGACCTTGGATATGCATCCGATTGGACCTCACGGTAATTCCGACCCATTTTCAAGGTCAAAATAGCCCCGAAGCGCGCATACCCCTATTTCGACGATTTTTCGTGTGCTATAGCAAACCATTTTTTGGGTGATTCGGATTCCGACGTCAAAAGTGCCAAAAA
This sequence comes from Solanum sitiens, assembly GCA_016801875.1. Taxonomy (NCBI): domain Eukaryota; kingdom Viridiplantae; phylum Streptophyta; class Magnoliopsida; order Solanales; family Solanaceae; genus Solanum; species Solanum sitiens. The sequence continues at coordinate 3,326,590 of JABWTJ010000081.1, forward strand.
ATTTTGTGGACGTCCGTCAAGACCTTGGCTATGCATCCGGTTGGCCCTCATGGCCATTCCGACCCATTTTCAAGGTCAAAATAGCTTCGAAGCGCGCATACCCCCATTTCGATGATTTTTCGTGTGCTATAGCAAACCATTTTTTGGGTGATCCGGATCTCGATGTCAAAAGTGCCAAATATTTTTGTGGACATACGTCAAGACCTTGGGTATGCATCCGGTTGTCCTTGACGGCCATTCTGACCCATTTTCATGGTCAAAATAGCTCTAAAGCGTGCATACCCCTATTTCGACGATTTTTCGTGTGCTATAGCAAACCAGTTTTGGGGTGATCCGGATCCCGACGTCAAAAGTGTCATAATTTTTTGAGGACGTCCGTCAAGACCTTGGATATGCATCCGGTTGGCCCTCACGGCCATTTCGACCCATTTTCAAGGTCAAAATAGCCCCGAAGCGCGCATACCCCTATTTCGATGATTTTTCGTGTGCTATAACAAACCATTTTTTGGGTGATCCGGATCGCGACGTCAAAAGTGACAAAAGTATTTGTGGAGCTCAGTCAAAACCTTGACTATGCACCCGGTTGGCCCTCACAGCCATTCCGACCCATTTTCAAGGTCAAAATAGTCCCGAAGCGTGCATACCCCTATTTCAATGATTTTTCGTGTGTTATAGCAAACCATTTTTTCGGTGATCCGGATCTCGATGTCAAAAGTGCCAAAAAATTTTGTGGACGTCCGTCAAGACCTTGCCTATGCATCCGGTTGGCCCTCACGGCCATCCGACCCATATTCACGGTCAAAATAGCCCCAAAGTGCGCATACCCCCATTTTGACGATTTTTCGTGTGCTATAGCAAACCATTTTTGGGGTGACCTGGATCCCAACGTCAAAAGTGCCAAAAGTTTTTGTGGACGTCCGTCAAGACCTTGGCTATGCATCCGGTTGGACCTCACGGCCATTCCGATCAATTTTCAAGGTCAAAATAATCCCGAAGCACGCATACCCCTATTTCGATGATTTTTCGTGTGCTATAGCAAACCATTTTTTTGGTGATCAGGATCCCGACGTCAAAAGTGCCAAACAATTTTGTGGACGTCCGTCAAGACCTTAGCTATGCATCCGGTTTGCCCTCATGGTCATTGCGACCCATTTTCAAGGTCAAAATAGCCCCGAAGCGCGCATACCCACTTTCGATAATTTTTCGTGTGCTATAGCAAACTATTTTTGGGTGATTCAGATCCGTACGTCAAAACTATCAAAAATTTTTGTGGACGTCCGTCAAGACTTTGGCTATGCATCCGGTTGGCCCTGACGGCCATTTCGACCCATTTTGAAGGTTAAAATAGCCCCGAAGTGCGCATACCCCCATTTCGATGATTTTTTGTGTGCTATAGCAAACCATTTTTTGGGTGATCGGGATCCCGATGTCAAAAGTGCCAAAAAATTTTGTGAACGTCCGTCAAGGACTTGGCTATGCAACCGGTTGTCCCTCACGGCCATTCCGACCCATTTTCAAGGTCAAAATAGCCCCGAAGCGCATACCACAATTTCAACGATGTTTTGTGTGCTATAGCAAACCATTTTCTGGGTGATCCGGATCCCGACGTCAAAAGTGTCAAACAAATTTTGTGGACGTCCGTCAAGACCTTGGCTATGCATTCGGTTGGCCCTCATGGCCATTCCGACCCATTTTCAATGTCAAAATAGCCCCGAAGCGCGCATACCCCCATTTTGACGATTTTTCGTGTGCTATAGCAAACCATTTTTTGGGTGATCCGGATCCCGACGTCAAAAGTGCCAAAAGTTTTTGTGGACGTCCGTCAAGACCTTGGCTATGCATCCGGTTGTCCCTCACGGCCATTCGACCTATTTTCGAGGTCAAAATAACCCCAAAGCGCGCATATGCCCATTTCAATAATTTTTCGTGTGCTATAACAAACCATTTTTTGGGTGATCCGGATCCCGAAAACAAAACTGCCCAAAGTTTTTTTGGACGTCCGTCAAGACCTTGGCTATGCATCCGGTTGGCCCTCACGGCCATTCCGACCCATTTTCAAGGTCAAAATAGCCCCGAAGTGCGCATACCCCCATTTCGACAATTTTACGTGTGCTATAGCAAACCATTTTTTGAGTGATCCGGATCCCGATGTCAAAAGTGCCAAAAATTTTGCGGACGTCCGTCAAGACCTTTGTTATGCATCCAGTTGGCCCAAACGGCCAATCTGACCTATTTTAAAGGTCAAAATGGCCCCGAAGCGCGCATACCCCTATTTCGATGATTTTTCGTGTGCTATAGCAACCCATTTTTTGAGTGATCCTGATCCCGACGTCAAAAGTGCCAAATATTTTTGTGGACGTCCTTCAAGACCTTGGCTATGCATTCGGTTAGCCCTCACGGCCATTTCGACCCACTTTCAAGGTCAAAATAGCCCCGAAGCGCTCATACCTCCATTTCGACGATTTTTTGTGGCTATAGCAAACCATTTTTTGGGTGATCCGGATTCCGATGTCAAAAGTGCCAAAAAAATTTGTGAACGTCCGTAAAGACCTTGGCTATGCATCCGGTTGGCCCTCACGGCCATTCCGGTCCATTTTAAAGGTCAAAATAGCCCCGCAGCGCTCATACCCCCATTTCGACGATTTTTCGTGCGCTATAGCAAACCATTTTTTTGGTGATCCGGATCCCGACGTCAAAAGTGCCAAAAAATTTTGTGGACGTCCGTCAAGAACTTGGCTATGCATACGGTAGGCCCTCATGGCCATTCCGACCCATTGTCAAGGTCAAAATAGCCCCGAAGTGCGCATACCCTCATTTCGACAATTTCTCGTCTACTATAACAAACTATTTTTTGGGTGATCCGGATCCCGACTTTAAAAGTGCCAAAAAATTTTGTGGACGTCTGTCAAGACCTTGGATATGCATCCGGTTGGACCTCACGGCCATTCCGACCGATTTTCAAGGTCAAAATAGCCCTGAAGCGCGCATACCCCCATATCGACGAATTTTCGTGTTCGATAGCAAACCATTTTTTGGGTGATCCGGATCCCGACTTCAAAAGTGCCAAAAACTTTTATGGATGTCCGTCAATACCTTGGCTATGCATCCGGTTGGCCCTCACGGCCATTTTGACCCATTTTCAAGGTCAAAATAGCCCCAAAGCGCGTATATCCCCATTTTGACAATTTTTCGTTTGCTGTAGCAAACCATTTTTTGGGTGATCCGGATCTCGACGTCAAAAGTGCCAAAATTTTTTGTGGACGTCCGTCAAGACATTGGCTATTAATCCGGTTGGTCCTCACGGCGATTCCAACCCATTTTCAAGGTCAAAATGTCCCCGAAGCGCGCATACCCCCATTTCGATGATTTTTCGTGTGCTATACTAAACCATTTGTTGGGTGATCGGGATCCCGACGTCAAAAGTGCTAAAAAATTTTGTGGACGTCCGTCAAGACCTTGGCTATGCATACGGTTGACCCTCACGGCCATTTAGACCAATTTCAAGGTCAAAATAGCCCCTAAATGCTCATACCCCCATTTCGACAATTTTTCGTGTGCTATAGCAAACCATTTTTTGGGTGGTCCGGATCCCGACGTCAATACTGCCAATATTTTTTGTGAACGTCCGTCAAGACCTTGGCTATGCATCCGGTTGGCCCTCACGGCCATTCCGGCCTATTTTCAAGGTCAAAATAGCCCCAAAGCGCGCATACCCCCATTTCGATGATTTTTCGTGTGCTATAGCAAACTATTTTTTGGGTGATCCGGATCCAAACGTCAAAACTGCCAAAATTTTTATGAACGTCCGTCAAGACCTTGGCTATGTATTTGATTGGCCCTCACGGCCATTCCGACCCATTTTAAAGGTCAAAATAGCCTCGAAGCGCGCATACCCCTATTTCGATAATGTTTCGTGTGCTATAGCAAACCTTTTTTTGGGTGATCCGGATCCCGACGTCAAAAGTGCCAAAAAAATTTGTGGACGTCCGTCAAGACCTTTTCTATCCATCAGGTTGGCCCTCACAGTCATTCCGACCCATTTTCAAGGTCAAAATAGCCCGAAGCGCGCATACCCCCATTTCGACGATTTTTCGTATGCTATAGCAAACCATTTTTTGAGTGATCCGGATCCCGACGTCAAAAGTGCCAAAAAAAATTGTGGACGTCCGTCAAGACCTTGGTTATGCATCCGGTTGTCCCTCACGGCCATTCCGACCCATTTTCAAGGTCAAAATAGCTTCGAAGCCCGCATACCCCCATTTCGACGATTTTTCGTGTGCTATAGCAAACCATTTTTTGGATGATCCGGATCCCGACGTCAAAAGTGCCAAAAAAAATTGTGGACGTCCGTCAAGACCTTGGCTATGCATTTAGTTGGACCTCACGGCCATTCCAACCCATTTTCAAGGTCAAAATAGCTCCGAAGCGCATACCCCCATTTCGACGATTTTTCGTGTGCTATATAGCAAACCATTTTTTGGGTGATCCGGATCCCGACGTCAAAAGTTCCAAATGTTTTTGTGGACGTCCGTCAAGACCTTGGCTATGCATCCGATTGTCCCTCACGGCTATTCCGATCCATTTTTAAGGTCAAAATAGCCTCGAAGCGCGCATACCCTTATTTCGATGATTTTTCGTGTGCTATAGCAAACCATTTTTTCGGTGATCCGGATCCCCATGTCAAAAGTACCAAAATTTTTTGTGGACGTCCGTCAAGACCTTTTCTATGCATTAGGTTGGCCCTCACGGCCATTCCGACCCATTTTCAAGGTCAAAATAGCCCCGAAGCGCGCATACCCCCATTTCGACGATTTTTCGTATGCTATAGCAAACCATTTTTTGAGTGATCCGGATCCCGACGTCAAAAGTGACAAAAAAATTTGTGGACGTCCGTCAAGACCTTGGGTATGCATCCGGTTGGCCCTCACGGCCATTCCGACCCATTTTCAAGGTCAAAATAGCTTTGAAGCGCGCATACCCCCATTTCGACGATTTTTCGTGTGCTATAGCAAACCATTTTTTGGGTGATCCAGATACCGACGTCAAAAGTGCCAAAAAATTTTGTGGACGTCCATCAATACCTTGGCTATGCATCCGGTTGGCCCTCACGGCCATTTCGACCCATTTTTAAGGTCAAAATAGCCCCGAAGCGCGCATACCCCCATTTCGATGATGTTTCGTGTGCTATAGCAAACCATTTTTTGGGTGATCCAGATCTCGACGTAAAAAGTAGCAAAAAAATTTGTGGACGTCCGTCAAGACCTTGGCTATGCATCCAATAGTCCCTCATGGCCATTCCGACTCATTTTCAAAGTCAAAATAGCCCCGAATCGCGCATACTCCCATTTCGATGATTTTTCGTGTGCTATAGCAAACCATTTTTTGGATGATCCAGATCCCGTGTCAAAAGTGCCAAAAATTTTGTGGACGTCCGTCAAGACCTTGGCTATGCATCCGGTTAGCCCTCACGGCCATTCCGACCCATTTTCAAGATCAAAATAGCCTCGAAGCGCGCATACCCCCATTTTGATGATTTTTCGTGTGCTATAGCAAACCATTTTTTCGGTGATCCGGATCCCCACGTCAAAAGTGCCAAAAAAAATTTTGTGGACGACCGTCAAGACCTTCGCTATGCATCTTGTTGTCCCTCACGGCCATTCCGACTCATTGTAAAGGTCAAAATAGCCCCGAAGCGCGTATACCCCCATACCGATGATTTTTCGTGTGATTTAGCAAACCATTTTTTGGGTGATCCGGATCACGACGTCAAAAGTGTCAAAAAATTTTGTGGACGTCCGTCAAGACCTTGGATATGCATCCGATTGTCCCTCACGGCCATTCCGGCCTATTTTCAAGGTCAAAATAGCCCCGAAGCGCGTATACCCCCTTTTCGATGATTTTTCGTGTGCTATATAGCAAACCATTTTTTGGGTGATACGGATCCCGACGTCAAAAGTGCTAAAAAATTTTATGGACGTCCGTCAAGACCTTGTCTATGCATCAAGTTGGCCCTCACGGTCATTCCGACCTATTTTCAAGGTCAAAATAACCCCGAAGCGCGCATACCCCTATTTCGATGATTTTTAGTGTGCTATAACAAACCATTTTTTGGGTGATCCGGATCTCGACGTCAAAAGTGCCAAACAAATTTGTGGACGTCCGTGAAGACCTTGGCTATGCATCCGGTTTTCCCTCACAGCCATTCCGACTCATCTTCAAGGTCAAAATATCCTCAAAGCGCGTATACCCCCATTTCGATGATTTTTTGTGTGCTTTAGCAAACCATTTTTTGGGTGATCCGTATCCTGACGTCAAAAGTACCAAAAAATTTTGTGGACGTCCGTCAAGACCTTGGCTATGCATCCGGTTGGACCTCACGGCCATTCCGACCCATTTTCAAGGTCAAAATAGCCTCGAAGCGCGCATACCCCTATTTCAACGATTTTTCGTGTGCTATATAGCAAACCATTTATTGGGTGATCCTGATCCCAACGTCAATAGTGCCAAAACTTTATGTGGACGTCCGTTAAGACCTTGGCTATGCATCCGGTTGTCCCTCACGGCCATTCCGACCCATTTTCAAGGTCAAAATAACCTCGAAGCACGCATACCTCCATTTCGACGATTTTTCGTGTGCTATAGCAAACCATTTTTTGGGTGATCCGGATCCCGACGGTAAAAGTGCCAAAAAAATTTGTGGACGTCCGTCAAGACCTTGACTATGCATCCGATTGTCCCTCACGGCTATTTCGACTCATTTTCAAGATCAAAATATCCCCGAAGCGCGTATACCCCCATTTCGATGATTTTTTTGTGTGCTTTAGCAAATCATTTTTTGGGTGATCCGGATCCCAACGTCAAAAGTGTCAAAAATTTTTGTGGACGTCCGTCAAGACTTTGGATATGCATTCGGTTGTCGCTCATGGCCCTTCCGACCCATTTTCAAGGTCAAAATAGTCCCGAAGCGCGCATACCCATATTTTGACGATTTTTCGTGTGCTATAGCAAACCATTTTTTTGGTGATCCGGATCCCGACGTTAAAAGTGCCAAAAAATTTTGTGGACATCCATCAAGACCTTGGCTATGCATCTGTTGTGCCCTTACGGCCATTCCGACCCATTTTTAAGGTAAAAATAGCCCCGCAGCGCATACCCCCATTTTGATGATTTTTTGTGTGGTATAGCAAACCATTTTTTGGGTGATCCAGATCCCGACGTTAAAAGTGCCAAACAAATTTGTGGACGTCCGTCAAGACCTTGGCTATGCATCCGGTTGTCCCTCATGGCCATTCCGACCCATTTTCAAGGTCAAAGTAGCCCCGAAGCGCGCATACCACATTTCGATGACTTTTCGTGTGCTATAGCAAACCATTTTTTGGGTGATCCGGATCCCGACGTCAAAAGTGCCATACAATTTTGTGGACGTCCGTCAAGACCTTGGCTATGCATCCGGTTCGCCCTCACGGCCATTCCGACCCATTTTCAAGGTCAAAATAACCCCGAAGCGCGCATACCCCTATTTCGACAATTTTTCGTGTGCTATATAGCAAACCATTTTTTGGGTGATCAGGATCTCGATGTCAATAGTGCCAAAATTTTATGTGGACGTCTGTCAAGACCTTGGATATTCATCCAGTTGGCCCTCACGGTCTTTTCGACCTATTTTCAAGGTCAAAATAACCCCAAAGCGCGCATACCCCCATTTCGACGATTTTTCGTGTGCTATAGCAAATCATTTTTTGGTTGATCCGGATCCCGACGTCAAAAGTTCCAAAAAATTTTGTGGACGTCCGTCAAGACCTTGGATATGTATCCGATTGGGCCTCACGGTCATTTTGACCTATTTTCAAGGTCAAAACAGCCCCGAAGCGCGCATACCCCCATTTCGACGATTTTTCGTGTGCTATAGCAAATTATTTTTTGGGTGATCCGGATCCCGACGTCAAAAGTTCCAAAAAATTTTGTGGATGTCCGTCAAGACCTTGGATATGTATCCGATTGGCCCTCACGGTCATTTCGACCTATTTTCAAGGTCAAAACAGCCCCGAAGCGCGCATACCCCGATTTCGACGATTTTTCGTGTGCTATAGCAAATTATTTTTTGGGTGATCCGGATCTCGACGTCAAAAGTGCCAAAAAAATTTATGGACGTCTGTCAAGACCTTGGCTATGCATCCGGTTGGCCCTCACGGCCATTCCGACCCATTTACAAGGTCAAAATAGCCTCGAAGCGCGCATATCTCCATTTCGATATTTTTTCGTGTGCTATACCAAACCATTTTTTGGGTGACCCGGATTCCGACGTTAAGAGTGCCAAAAATTTTTGTGGACGTCCATCAAGACCTTGGCTATGCATCCGATTGGCCCTCACGGCCATTCCGACCCATTTTCAAGGTCAAAATAGCCCCGAAGCGCGCATACCCCCATTTCGACAATTTTTCGTGTGCTATAGCAAACCATTTTTTGGATGATCCGAATCTTGACGTCAAAAGTGCCAAAACTTTTTGTGGACGTCCGTCAAGACCTTGGCTATGCATCCGGTTGGCCCTCACGGTCATTCCGACCCATTTTCAAGGTCAAAATAGCCCAGAAGCGCTCATACCCCCATTTCGATGATTTTTCGTGTGCTGTAGCAAACAATTTTTTGGGTGATCCGGATCCCGACATCAAAAGTGCCAAAAAATTTAATGGACGGCCGTCAAGACCTTGGCTATGCATCCGGTTGGCCCTCACGGCCATTGCGACCCATTTTCAAGGTCAAAATAGCCCCAAAGCGCGCATACCCTCATTTCGACGATTTTTCGTGTGCTATACCAAACCATTTTTTGGGTGATCCGGATCCCGACGTCAAAACTGTCAAACTTTTTTGTGAACGTCCGTTAAGACCTTGGCTATGCATCAGGTTGGCCCTCACGGCCATTCCGACCCATTTTCAAGGTCAAAATAGCCCCGAAGCGCGCATACCCCCTTTTTAACGATTTTTCGTGTGCTATGGCAAACCATTGTTTGGGTGATCCGGATCCCGACGTCAAAAGAGCCAAATATTTTTGTGGACGTCCGTCAAGACCTTAGCTATGCATCCGGTTGGACCTCACGGCCATTCCGACCCATTTTCAAGGTCAAAATATCCCCAAAGCGTGCATACCCCCATTTCGACAATTGTTTGTGTGCTATAGCAAACCATTTTTTGGGTGATCCGGATCCCGACGTCAAAAGTGCCAAACAATTTTGTGGACGTCCGTCAAGACCTTGTCTATGCATCCGGTTGGCCCTCACGGCCATTCCGACGCATTTCAAGGTCAAAATAGCCCTGAAGCGCGCATACCCCCATTTCGATGATTTTTCATGTGCTATAGCAAACCATTTTTTGGGTGATTCGGATCCCGACATCAAAAGTGCCAAAATTGTGTACGTCCATTAAGACCTTGGCTATGCATCCGGTTGTCCCTCACGGTCATTCCAACCAATTTTCTAGGTCAAAATAGCCCCGAAGCGCGCATACCCCCATTTCAACGATTTTTCGTGTGCTATAGCAAATTATTTTGTGTGTGATTCGGATCACGACGTCAAAAGTGCCAAATTATTTTTGTGGACGTCCGTCAAGACCTTTGCTATGCATCCGTTTGTCCCTCACGGCCATTCCAACCCATTTTCAAGGTCAAAATAGCCCCGAAGCGTGCATACACCCATTTTGATAATTTTTTGTGTGCTATAGCAAACCATTTTTTTGGGTGATCCAGATCCCGACGTCAAAAGTGTCAAAAAATTTTGTGGACGTCCGTCAAGACCTTGGCTATGCATCGGTTGGCGCTCACGGCTTTTCCGATCCATTTTGAAGGTCAAAATAGCCCCGAAGCGCGCATACCCCTATTTCGACGATTTTTCGTATGCTATAGCAAACCATTTTTTGGGTGATCTGGATCCCAAAGTCAAAACTGTCAAAAATTTTTGTGGACGTCCGTCAAGATATTTGCTATGCATCTGGTTGGCCCTCACGGCCATTTCGACCCATTTTCAAGGTCAAAATAGCCCCGAAGCGCGCATACCCCTATTTCGACTATTTTTCGTGTGATATAGCAAACCATTTTTTGGGTGATCCGGATCCCGACGTCAAAACTGCCAAACGTTTTTGTGGATGTCCGTCAAGACCTTGGCTATGCATCCGGTTGGCCCTCACGGCCATTCCGACCCATTTTCAAGGTCAAAATAGCCCCGAAGCGCGCATACCCCTTTTTCGATTATTTTTCGTGTGCTATAGCAAACCATTTTTTGGGTGATCCGGATCCCAACGTCAAAAGTGCCAAGACTTTTTGTGAACGTCCGTCAAGACCTTGTCTATGCATCCGGTTGGCCCTCACGGCCATTTCGACCCATTTTCAAGATCAAAATAGCCCCGAGGAGCGCATACCCCATTTCGCCGATTTTTAGTCTGCTATAGCAAACCATTTTTTGGGTGATCCAGATCCCGACGTCAAAAGTGTCAAACTTTTTTGTGGACGTCCTTCAAGACCTTTGCTATGCATTCGGTTGGCCCTCACGGCCATTCCGACCCATTTACAAGGTCAAAATAGCCTCAAATCGCGCATATCTCCATTTCGACATTTTTTCGTGTGCTATACCAAACCATTTTTTGGGTGACCCGGATCCCGACGTTAAAAGTGCCAAAAAATTTTGTGGACGTCCGTCAAGACCTTGGATATGCATCCGGTTGGCCCTCACGACCATTCCGACCCATTTTCAAGGTCAAAATAGCCCCGAAGCGCGCATACCCCCATTTCGATGATTTTTCGTGTGCTGTAGCAAACAATTTTTTGGGTGATCCGGATCCCGACATCAAAAGTGCCAAAAAATTTAATGGACGGCCGTCAAGACCTTGGCTATGCATCCGGTTGGCCCTCATGGCCATTCCGACCCATTTTCAAGGTCAAAATAACCCCGAAGCGCGCATACCCCTATTTCGACAATTTTTCGTGTGCTATATAGCAAACCATTTTTTGGGTGATCAGGATCTCGATGTCAATAGTGCCAAAATTTTATGTGGACGTCTGTCAAGACCTTGGATATTCATCCGGTTGGCCCTCACGGTCTTTTCGACCTATTTTCAAGGTCAAAATAACCCCAAAGCGCGCATACCCCCATTTCGACGATTTTTCGTGTGCTATAGCAAATCATTTTTTGGTTGATCCGGATCCCGACGTCAAAAGTTCCAAAAAATTTTGTGGACGTCCGTCAAGACCTTGGATATGTATCCGATTGGCCCTCACGGTCATTTTGACCTATTTTCAAGGTCAAAACAGCCCCGAAGCGCGCATACCCCTATTTCGACGATTTTTCGTGTGATATAGCAAACCATTTTTTGGGTGATCCGGATCCCGACGTCAAAAGTGCCAAATTGTTTGGTGGACATCTGTCAAGACCTTGGCTATGCATCCGGTAGGCCCTCACGGCCATTCCGACCCATTTTCAAGGTCAAAATAGCCCCGAAGCGCGCATACCCTCATTTCGATGATTTTTCGTGTGCTATACCAAACCATTTTTTGGGTGATCCGGATCCTGACGTCAAAACTGCCAAAAATTTTTGTGGACGTCCGTCATTCCCTTGGTTATACATTCGGTTGGCCCTCACGGCCATTCCGACCCATTTTCAAGGTCAAAATAGCCCCAAAGCGCGCATACCCCCATTTCGATGATTGTTCGTGTGCTATACCAAACCTTTTTTTGGGTGATCTGGATCCCGACGTCAAAAGTGCCTAATCTTTTTGTGGACGTCTGTCAAGACCTTGTCTATGCATTCGTTTGGCCCTCACGGCCATTCCGATCCATTTTCAAGGTCAAAATAGCCCCGAAGCGCGCATACCCCCATTTCGACGATTTTTCGTGTGCTATAGCAAACTATTTTTTGGGTGATCCGAATCCCGACGTTAAAAGTGCCAAAAATTTTTGTGGACGTCCTTCAAGACCTTGGCTATGCATCCGGTTGGCCCTCACATCCATTCCGATCCATTGTCAAGGTCAAAATAGCCTCGAATTGCGCATACCCCCATTTCGATGATTTTTCGTGTTCTAGAGAAAAACATTTTTTGAGTGATCCGGATCCCGACGTCAAAAGTGCCAAAAAAATTTGTGGACGTCCGTCAAGACCTTGGATATGCATCCGGTTGGCCCTCACGGCCATTCCGACCCATTTTCAAGGTCAAAATAGCCCTGAAGCGCGCATACTCCTATTTTGACAATTTTTCGTGTGCTATATAGCAAACTATTTTTTGGGTGATCCGGATCCCGACGTCAATAGTGCCAAAATTTTATGTGGACGTCCGTCAAGACCTTGGCTATGCATCCGGTTGGCCCTCACGGCCATTCCGATCCATTTTCAAGGTCAAAATAACCCCGAAGCGCGCATACCCCCATTTCGATGATTTTTCGTGTGCTATAGCAAACCATTGTTTTGGTGATCCGAATCCCGACGTCAAAAGTGCCAAAAAATTTTGTGGACGTCCGTCAAGACCTTGGCTATGCATCCGGTTGGCAGGCACGGCCATTCGACCCATTTTCAAGGTCAAAATAGCTCCGAAGCGTGCATACCCCCATTTCAATGATTTTTCGTGTGTTATACCAAACCATTTTTTGGATGATCCGGATCCCGACGTCAAAAGTGCCAAATCTTTTTGTGGACGTCCGTCAAGACCTTGGATATGCATACGGTTGGCCCTCACGGCCATTCCGACCCATTTTCAAGGTCAAAATAGCCCCGAAGCGCGCAGACCCCCATTTCGACGATTTTTTGTGTGCTATAGCAAACTATTTTTTGGTGATCCAAATCCCGATGTCAAAATTGCCAAAAATTTTTGGGGACGTCCTTCAGACCTTGGCTATGCATCCGGTTGGCCCTCACGGCCATTCCGATCCATTTTCAAGGTCAAAATAGCCTCGAAGCGCGCATACCCCCATTTCGATGATTTTTCGTGTTCTATAGCAAACCGTTTTTTGGGTGATCCGGATCCCGACGTCAAAACTGCCAAATTTTTTTGTGGACGTCCGTCAAGACCTTGGCTATGCATCCGGTTGTCCCTCACGGCCATTCCGACCCAGTTTCAAGGTTAAAATAGCCCCGAAGCGCGCATACCCCTATTTTGACGATTTTTCGTGTGCAATAGCAAACCATTTTTTGGGTGATCCGGATCGCAACGTCAAAAGTGCCAAATTTTTTTGTGGACGTCCGTCAAGACCTTGGCTATGCATCCGGTTGGCCCTCACGGCCATTCCGACCCATTTTCAAGGTCAAAATAGCCCCGAAGCGCATACCCCTATTTCGATGATTTTTCGTGTGCTATAGCAAACCATTTTTTGCTTTATCCGGATCCCGACTTCAAAAGTGCCAAATTTTTTTGTGGACGTCCGTCAAGACCTTGGCTATGCATCCGTTTGGCCCTCACGGCCATTCTGACCCATTTTTAAGGTCAAAATAGCCCTGAAGCGCGCATACCCCATTTCGACGATTTTTCGTGTGCTATAGCACACGAAAAATCAGAAAAATGAGAGGTTTAACTTCTCTAGGCTTATTTGACTTTGAAAATGGACCGATTTGTTCGTGGTGACCAACTGACTCCATAGTTAAGATCTTAAAGGACGTCCATTTAATTTTTTGCAAAAATGAAATAGAAATTCTGAATCACCAAAAATTCATGGACTAAGCACACGAAAATTGACAACATGGGGGGTATACCTAGTGTGGTGTTTATTTGATTTTAAAAATGAGTCGTTTTACCTACTCTGGGCTCATTTTACCTTGAAAATGGATCGTTTTGGCTGTGGTGACAAACTATATCCATAACTAAGATATTAACGGATGTCAATGTAAAATTATGGCAAAATGACGTCGGAATTCCAGATCACCAAAAATCCATAGACAATAGCACACGCAAATAAAAAAAAAAAGGGGAGGGGGGGGGTTACTTGCTCTGGGACTCGTTTGACCTTGAAAATGGATCATTTTGGTCATGGTGACCAACTCACTCCATAGATAAAGTCTTAATAGACGTCCATGTAATATTTCGACGAAAATGACGTTGGAATTCCAGATCATCAAAAATCCATGGACTATAGCACATGAAAATTGGGGAAATAGGGGGCTTAACTTCTCTAGGTTAATTTGACTTTGAAAATGCGCTCGTTTTGGCCGTGGTGACCAACTGAATCCATAGATAAGGTATTAACGGACATGCATGTAAAATTTTGGCAAAAATGATATAGAAATTATGGATCACCAAAAATTCATGTGCTATGCACACGAAAAGCGGCAAAATTGAGTGTTTACCTGCGTTGGGCTCATTTGACCTTAAAATGGACTGTTTTGATTGTGGTGACCAACTTGCTCCATAGCTAAGGTCTTAACAGACGTCAAAATTTGTCAAAAATGACGTCGAAATTTCCGATGACCAAAAATCCATGGACTATATAGCACATGAAAATTGGCAAAATGAGGGGTTACCATCTATGGTGCTTGTTTTACCTTGAAATTTAGTCGTTTTGGATGTGGTAACAAATTGGCTCCATATGTGAGGTCTTAATGGACATTCATGTAAGATTTTGGCAAAAATGACGTCGGACTTTCGGATCACCAAAAATTCATGGATTATAGCACACGAAAATCGGTAAAATAGGGTGTTTACTTGCTCATGGGCTTGTTTGACCTTTAAAATGAGTCATTTTGGCCTGGTGACCAAATAGCTCTATGGCTAAGGTCTTAACGAACATTCATGTAAAACCTTAGCAAAAATGACATCGAAATTATGGTTCACTAAAAATCCATGGACTATAGCGCACGAAAATCAGCAAAATGGGGGGTTTACTTGCTCAGGGGCTTGTTTTACCTTGAAAATGGATCGTTTTGGACGTGGTGACCAACTGGCTCCATATCTTTAAGGTTTTAACAGACGTCCATGTAATATTTTGACAAGAATGACATCGGAATCTGGATCACCAAAAATTCATGGATTATAGCACACGAAAATCGATAAATGAGGGAGGTCTACCTACTTTATAGGCAAATAAAAGAGGAATAGCTAGTCAAAACAATGTCAACATATTTAATGTAATTTTACAAATATTATTCAAAAAAAAAGTAAAATGAACGCGAACCATATCCTCAACTTAGAGAGGTAAGAGATTATTTTACAATAAGACCCTAAACTCTAGACATATATATTTCAACTTAAAAAATTATCTTTAATTATTTTTAACAAATCAAATTCTTCAAGACTCAAGGTGAATAGAGGAGCCATATTTATGTGATCATGAGAAAAACTTACCAACATCTCATACTTCTCACATTGTGTTCCAAAATATGGACCAATTAATGTTATATTTTATTAATGGTGTATCATTTTTCAGTGTCTAGATATCATGTAAAAGAAATCTAAAATTTTAATCATATTAGGATAGAAAATAACACAATTTATTCAAATGTTAGACTCATTAAAACAATACAGTACAACAAAAACACTTCATATTATGAGTAACAACACTCCAAAAAAAAAACTACTACAAAGTTTTATTTAAACTTGAAATGAACTTTTTTTTTTTTTTTTTTTTGGGAACACATTAAGTTTTTGTCATGAGCTTTTTACTTCTTCTGAGACTTCAATTCTTCCACTCTTTTTTCAGTATCCTTCAATGCTTTCCCATATATGCTTATCATCTGGAAAAAAAAAAATATGTGTTACCAAGTTCTTAGTACATCTAATTCAAAAGATATGGTAGTACTTTTATGAAACTATTATGCATCATAACAAAATATCGAGTTTAAAAAAATAGAATGAACGCATACTTTGTCCTTAACTGGTTATTTTTCGATAAGACTCTCGACTCTAAGCTTATTTCAACTCGAAAAAAATCATATTTAATTATTTCTAACAAATGAAAAGTGATATTTATTAATTACCTCATCAAGTTCTTCAAGACTCAAGGTGAATGGAGGAGCCATATTTACATGATCACCAGAAAAACTGGCCAACATCCCATGTTTTTGACATTGTGATCCAAAATATGTACCAACACCTTAATTAAACAAAAAATAATTAATTTATTAATTTATTTATATAAAATAGAAATGAGCATTGAATTTAATTTAATTTGAAGATTAAAAATAAAAGGAAGAAATGTACCCCATTCTGGTGGAAAAGGATCATTTGGAGATTTGTTATCTACAAACTCTGTAGAAAGTACTAAACCAGTTCCCCTTATCTTTTTTTATAAAAAAAAAAAAGAAGGAAAAAGAGTGAATAAAATTTCGAGTTTAAAATTTTATAAATTAAAAAAATATAAATGAATTTATACTAAAAAAACACTTAAATGTATATAAGAAAAGTATGTACCTCTCCAATTATGGGACTGTTGATAAATGCTTTCAAACCTTCTTGAAACTTTGGTGATAATTTATTCACTACCTCAGTGATATTTCTTTCCCTGAAAAAAAATTAAATTTAAATATTTTTAATATATCGACGATATTAAAAAAATATTTGACTAGTTAAATATATTAAATCAAAGGTACATACTTATAAATCTTTAGTGCTTCTAATGCAACCGCACATGCAACAGGGTGTCCAGAATAAGTAAATCCATGACAAAAAACACCTAATTGTAGAAACAAAATTATTATTAAAATATAATAGATGAATACTAAAAATATATATAATTAGTATTAATTAAAATATTCAATCACATTGATATTATATGCTCACCAAGTTGATTGCTTTGAGAACTTATAACCTTGGAAATTTCTTCACTTACAAGCACAGCACCAATTGGTATATATCCACCAGAAAGAGCCTAAAACCATTAGTTAAAATAGATAAATTAAGAATTCGGAACTTGAAGTGACCTGATTTTATAAATATTTTATATATGTCATTAGTGCACGTATTCTAAACTCTTATAATTAGAGTTTAAATTTATATAGTAACAATGTAAATAAATTTATTAGTTCAATTGGCAAAGCATTAAATAAAACGATTCAGAATATAAGTTCATATAAATATAAGCGTCCATCAGATCATTTCGCTATAATTTAGCATTACCTTTGCTATAGAGACAAGATCAGGTTTAATGTTGTATTTATCACAGCCAAACATTGTCCCAAGTCTTCCAAATCCACATATCACCTCATCCGCGATGAAAAGAATGTCATATTTCTTTAAAACAGCTTGAATCTAAAAAAAAAAAAAAAAAGTAGACATGAGTTATTATTTTTCTTAGTTAAAATGAATATTAAATGACTAAAAATGTTCTTATAATTATTTACAAAAACATAATGTAAGAAGTATTTTGCAAGAAAAAAACAATTGAGAAAAATGAGATGGGAAGAGAGTTTGAATTTTAATTTGAGTGTATAAATTCAAGAAAATACTATAAATATTAGGGACAAAATAATATTTGATAGTATCGAATCAAATACACTTGCGCCAATAAATTGAGGCTGTCGATTACTCTTTTCGTCTCAATTTAATATAAAAAAAATATTAATAATTTTTTTAAAAAATGACATTTTGTTATGTTTAGTAATATTGCAACATTTAAATGTCTATTTATCATTAATGAGATGTATAGTAGCCATATATATCCATAACTTATTTTCATCGAAATTTATGTCTAATCAAATATTATTAATATAAACTGAGACGAATGAAATAATAAATCAGACCTTATCGAAATAGGTTGCCGGAGGAATTATCACACCTGCTCCTCCCATGACTGGTTCCGCAATGAAAGCAGCAATCTAGATGAATACACATAAATATACGTCAGTATTTTTTTATGCTTCGAACTTTCAGAAAAGGCTCATTTATGTCATCGAACGTTCAGAAAAGCCTTTTCTGAAAGTTTGATGGCATATTTGAGTCTTTTCCCTTATTTTTAATATTTGTACGGTTGATAATATTTTTTCAATATTTTACTTGTAACTTTTCACTCTCGCATTTCTTTTTTAAACTATTTTCTAAAAAGATAATTTTCTTAAATTAAAGATCTATCGTAAACAGTCACACGAAGTATTCAATGAAAAAAATTGATAATAAGTGATAAAAGTATATAGAAATTACTGTTTCAGGACCCTCTTTGAGTATAAGATTTTCCAAATTATTTGCCAACCTAGTTGAGTACTCCTCTTCTGTCTCACCTGGCATACATATTTTATTTTAGTAAAATGTATAGTTATTAATATAAAAAACATATAATATAAGATTAATATAATATAAGAGATAATAAATAATAATGACAATAATAATAAAAATAATAATAATAATATAAAAAACATATAATATAAGATTAATATAATATAAGAGATAATAAATAATAATGACAATAATAATAAACACAATAATAATATTAATATAAAAAACATATAATATAAGATTAATATAATATAAGAGATAATAAATAATAATGACAATAATAATAATAATAATATACCTGGCAAGTGATAGTTCCAATAATGAGGGCAATCAGTGTGAAGAATATATGGAGGTGGCAAATCAAATTTTAGATGTAGTGATGGAAGCCTGCAAAACATTAAAATGGATAGAATTAAGTTAAATTTAAACGGATTAAAATAAAAACTGAATTTAATATATTTAAATGGGATTTATAAGAAATAGAAATATGAGATATAATACTCAGCATAGTGGCGGAGTCAGAATTGTCATTAAGGAGTTTTCAAAATTTGAAAAAGTAAACACACTAATTAATCAAAAAAAGTTTGACATTTATTATATATATAAAAAAAATAATTTTAATCATGTATAAATAATATAATTTTTCATTGAAAGGAATACAAAAAAACTCACTTTACAAGCTAGCTTTGCCCCGGTTTAAGTGGTTAGGTTACTCCTCTTTCTTTCAATCTACTTTATATATAATAGTGTACTTTTGTATCGAGGGGCACAGGTAAACACTCTTAACCCCCCCCCCCGCCCCACGATCACTACCATCCACCCCCTCTG
Source organism: Solanum sitiens (assembly GCA_016801875.1). NCBI lineage: Eukaryota > Viridiplantae > Streptophyta > Magnoliopsida > Solanales > Solanaceae > Solanum > Solanum sitiens. The sequence goes on from JABWTJ010000081.1 coordinate 3,345,588, forward strand.
GTCCTCCTATGACGGAGATGGATTGAATTAAAAATTTTCAAGTAATGAATCATAATTCAACTCGTTCGACTTATCGAATTTTAATAATATGTAAAAGTGAACTCTTAATAATTGTGTCAAACATTATTGGAGTTCTTTTTCTTTTATTATTTATAATTAAATAGTAGCTTTCCCTTATTCTGGTTATGTGTATAATATATCATGCTTGGAAAAATAATATTTTAACAATAAATTTCATCAATCAACTTGGATTACTGGATTACATATTTAGCTAACTTATAATTTTTTTAATTTTATCTTTAAACAATATTAAAATGATTATAACATGTTTAAAATTATAAATTAAAAAACAAATATACATAAAAAGTTACTAAATTTATATTTAATTAATATCGTCATATAAAATAAAACGAACGATATATTACCCAGAGAGACCGGCAGTCATATAAGTGGAACCATGGTATCTGTTTGAAGGTAATATATATAAAGAATATTGTGTCAGCCAAAGAAAAAAAAATAAAAATAATAATAATAATAATATATATATATATATATATATATATATATATATATACAATTTAAGGGGGGAAAAAAAGATTACGCATTTTTTCGAGAAATAATTTTCTTTTTGTTTGGCCTCCCAATGGCATTGTTGTAATACCACACCAACTTCACCTATAAATAATTGACATGTAAAGGTCAAAGGTTAATTATTTAATATCCTTGAAAACTTCTTCATAAAAATATTTATACAATCAAATAGCATAAATAATGAATCTATATTATTGAAAAATTATATTATATTGTAATATAATTTTTTGAATTTTCTTAACATAATAAAAAATGTATGTGTTCAAATTTCACAAGTGACATTTTCAGATCTTTAATCAAATCGTTTAGAAAATAATTTTATGTAATAATAATGATTAACAAAATAGAATAAACAATAAACATATGTAGTACTATAATATAGTATTAAATTACACTTGAACTGATAATAGTTTTAAGTAAATAATAAATAACATGTTATAACAGATTAAATTAAATTTATATACCTGAGTGTCATTAGCTTCTGATCCACTATTTGTGAAAAAAACTTTTCCCATCTTATTTGCAGTAAACATATTTATGAGCTCCTTTGCAAGATCCTGTATTTGTTTTAAAATAAAAATTAATTAATTTGTTAAATCTACTTTTTCTGTCCTAAAATACTTATAACATTTTATTTCCCGATAATCAAATTAACCAATTTTTGTAATTAAATTGTCTGTTGAAATTGATATAATTTAATTCTCGAGAAATAAAATAAATATTTTAGGAATGGAACGAGTAATATTAATAAATTAATAGCTAAATTTAGAAGTATTGTACCAAAGAAGGTTCTGTGGTACGATTCCAAAATGAATGGTAAAATGCCAATTTATTGAGTTGTTTATTTGCAGCTTCAATAAGACGAGGCTCACTCCCCCCTACAATAATTCAGATTCGTATCAGATAAGATTCATTAAAACGAATATCGTTTAATATAAGAAATTTTTTTATTTTCAAAGCTCAAATTCAAAATATTTAATTAAAAACAAAGAATTTTTATTTATCAAACACTACTCTCGTATAGTGAAAGTCATCTTCTGATCATATAAAAATATATTTCAATAATATCTACACTATCAATATATAACTTAATCCAATCAATAATTTCACAAAATGCCAAAGATATTTTCTATTATAATCGAAGATAGCTTTCAACATGAGGCAATCAAAGTAAAAATATCTGGCAAGAAGGAAAATATTTAAAAAATAAATAAATAAATCATTTTTTAGCAATTAAATTAAACATTAAAAAGAGAAGAATGAATTTATTTGCTTATATGTTTCTCTTACTCTAATTAAAATAATTTCTAAATTAAATACTTTCTCCGTTTAAAAAATAATGACTCTATTTCTTTTTTAGTCTATTTCAAAAAAATGATCTTTTTTCCTTTTCTGACAATACTTTAACTTTAATTTCCACGTGGCATTTTAAAACCACAAGATTAAAGGACATTTTGGTACATTTGACATAACTTTAATTTAGAATCACAAGATTAAAAAGTTCTTTCTTTCTTAAACTCCGTTCCAAGTCAAACTAGGTCATCCTTTTTTAAACGGAGGGAGTATCTCTTTTGTTGCGACGAGAATTAAACACTACATTAATAAAAGAGAAAACTAGTGGAATTAATTAAATCAAATGAATGACAAAATTAGTCAATAAAATCAATTAATGCAATAATTAAGGATTGTAATTAAATACCTAATACTGAGCACCATAAACCAGATAAAGAATCAAGGTACTTCTTTCCATTTACGTCATAGACATAAGAACCCTATAACAAATTACACAAATATTAAAAAACATAATTTCTTAAAAGTTTCTCAAAAATTAAAAATAACCAACAAAATTTAAGTCAAAACAATATTTTTATTTTCAAAATGATAAATAATTAAGGAATAAGGTATAAATATTCTCTTGAATTATGATCGGAATTTTACTGATACACCTTAATTTAATCAGGACCCTATTAAATTAAAATGTGTCATTCAAATTTCGATTATAATTCAAAAGCTACTTATACCTCGATAACCAAAATAAAATTATACTAATAATATATATAACTTAAACTCGAAACAAAAATAAAACTCAAAATCTAACCTCCGCCTTATCGATAACTAAAGGTCCCATATCAATCATCCATGCCGCAGTAAAAGGTGCCAACATATCATGTCCCATAAATCTGTAAATTAAACTAAATATATTAGTAAAATTATAAAAAAAAAATCATAATAAAGTAATTGAACTTTATCTAGTATAAAAATAATATTATGAAATTTTATCATAATAAATAATTTTTTTCCTCATATTAGAATGACTTTGAGTACTTTACCCATTAGTCTTGGCCATTCCTTCAAGCTTTCTTGAAAACCTATGAATTATAGAAAGATGAAGCAAGAAATGAAATATAGAGAGAGAAAGAGAGGTTAAATGTGTATATATAAGGAAAAAAAGTTGTGAATTATGGGCCATTGATTAATAAACTTATCATGCATATTATGTCGTGATAAAGTTTCACATCTAAACTATTGAGATTTGTCGTTTTTGGAGTTTCATAGCTGAACTATTGAGACTTGAGAGCGTAACATCTTGTTTTTTTTTTATGGTTGTTATTCATTGCATTATTATATTGTTAGTTTAAGTACAATATTTATTTTGATTGTCATTTTAAAGTCTATTGTATTGTATTGTTTAAATTCATTGTTAGGTAATAACGAAAAGATCTATTTTATGTACCGGTTTGGTGTGATCGCGTCGCTACCATAATATTTTCTTCCCAGCTCGTCTTTATTTATTATTTAATTCTACCTTTTTATAATAGTTTTACTTCATACCCTACTTTTCTGTAAATTTATCATTTAAATTATAAATATGTGACATTATGTTACAATGAAGAACAATACAATCTATTGAGATACTGTATTATTAAAACAATACAATATAATATATATGTGAAAAGAGTTAAGTTTGTTATCAAATTTGTGAGAAGGTTTAGATATATTTTTTGTTTAATATTTGATTCATGTAGGTCATTTTTGTTTAAGAATTTTTTTTATTTATGTTACTATTTCTTAATCGAAATGATATAGATAGGTTAATTTTTTAACGAGTGACATAAATATATTTTTTTAATGTTTGATGATATAGTTAAGTATTTCACCTTTAAAAAATAATTTAATTACTAATGTGACCGAATCATAATTGACCACATGTAAAAAGTTTTTTGTAAAATCAAAATTGATTTCTGTAAACAAATGGTGACATGGATGAGCTTTTTCTCAAACGATAATAGTATAAATTAATGAAACTTTTTAACGAATAACATAGATGAACCTTTTTTCACAATTTGATATTATACTTGAGATTTTTCCCAATATAAAAAACAATAAAACATTTCGTATTCACAAATAGTTAAGAGACGTATCGCATTTAAAGACGTAAATAGACAGTCTATCATATACAAATACTACTAGCTTATTCCAGGATCCAAATTCATCTGATCATTTTTTTAAAAACTATTAATTTTTTTTAAGTAAAAATATAATGTTTGAATCTATAATGGTATTTAAATTAGTGCAATAGGTAATATTCGATGGAAAAAGTGAAAATTAATTCTTTTTTAATAATACCTTCTCAATCGAGCTCAGTTCACCAAATATACAAGATGGTACTTATAAATCTCATATGTATAAAAAAATTTGATTAATATTTTACAATAATTTTTTTATATTGATATGCAAAAAATTGTAATGTATAGTTTTTTTTATAATTTTTTAATATTTAATTTTTTTATTTATAATATTAAATTAATATACTGTATTTAAATGTAAAATCAATTAAATTGACTTTCGGAAATGTAACATGACAAATAATACTTCGTTTAAAAAAGAATGACTCTATCTCCTTTTTAGTCTGTTTAAAAAAGAATGACTCATTTTCTTTTCTTGACAACACTTCAATTTTAACTTTTCACGTGACATATTTATTAAATGATATTTTGACATAATTTTAATTTAAAACTATGTTAAAAAAGATTTCTTTCTTAAATTTGTTTAAATCAAACTACGTTATTCTTTTTTAAATAAATATATTTAATTCAATCGACTTTTTGTGCAGAAAATTTAGTGGCACAATTCTCAACGTGCAAAAATTGCTAAAATGAAGGCATGCAATTGTCTCTTTCAATAATACTCTAGATATTTGTGCCTGTGTCAGGCCAATACTATATTTTATATTTTAGTCTTAATTTACGTGATATAAATACAATTTAAAAAATTATTTATTTTTTCTATTTGTTTTTAAAAAGAATATATTTTAAGTTATTAAAATGTTTGTGCTTTTCAAATACAGTAAGTTACTTCTGTTTCAATTTATCGGAATATTCATAAATATTTTCTATTATTAATTTATTTTGAATTTTAAATCTTTTAATATTATTTTCAAATAATGTGCATTACTTCTTCTTTTTCAATATAAATGATGCATATAGAGTCAATCAAAATATTTATAATTATTAAATTGTGATTTATAATATCTTTTACGTAATTTGTAATAATATATATTTTTTCATATTCACGTGACACTAATTTAAAAGTTAATTAAATCCTTTTGTTAAAAATATTAGTTTTAAAAAATCGTACCTCTAATGTATTTGTAGCTAAAATATAATAAATGAAATAAACTACGAAAAAAATTAAAATTTACCTCAAAATAGACAAAGTGAAAAAAATAAAAAATAATATATAAAAAGAATTTGTGAGGCACAAATAGAGAGAAATGAAATGAAAATTACTCAAGTGGGGTCCATTATTTAAAAGAAAAATTGGAAATAAGTGAAATATGAACTGAATTTTTATGTCCATTAAAAGCTGTCTCTTTTCTATAAAAATTTAATTCACAATAATTATTATTTTATAAAATCAATGCATTAATTAGCATCTTGTTTTTTCTTTTGAATTATTTGGATGAACTTAAAAAAGTTAAAGTAAATGAATACAAACAAAAAATGGAATAAAATCCCAGTTATACACTCTCGTTGTTTATATACATTGGTTAAATTAATTAAAATAAATTAATTTTTATTAATTGAAAACTTGAGTTTAAAAAAAAAAAAAAAATCGTAAACTTACTTAGTTTTTTAATGCACATAAAATATAAAATGATAACATATAAATAAAAACGTAAGGAGTACAATATCATTTCAACATAGTATTATAAAATTCGCATATTACCCCTGCTAGCATAGCAAACATGTTTACGAGACTAGGAAATACTCCCTCCGTCCATAATTGTTTATCATGTTAAGGTCATAATTGTTTGTCATGTTAAGGTTATGTACATCTCTTAAGGAAAATTAATATAAAGTGTAATTTGACTAATATAATCTTATTATATCAAGAATATCAAAAATCTATCTAAGTTTTCAATTGAACTACACTGTTATTAAGGATAAATTTTTTTAAAAAGTAATTGATTATTTCTTAATTATTTAAATTAATAATTACTTTTGGATATTTATTTTTAGTATATCTGTCAAATAATTATAAATGAAGGGAGTAAGTAGTAAATTAGAGGACCCCTCATAATATACGTTGGTGGTGGACATTTTGAAGGATGAGATATTTTGGAAACATTAATGTAAACTATTTAGCCAACACCCAATTATATGAAAAACAATTTGTCATTTTGTTGAATTTATCTAATAGAACCCCAATTTTTTTAGAAAAAACAACACAATGTTGGTAGGTGAGGAGGAAGTTGTTTATCGCGATTCAATAAAATTGGAGGCCTTAAAAAAATTAATTAGAGACTTAAAATATATTTACATAAAAGTTATTTATAAATACAGAATTTTTTTGTATAAAAAAGGAAAAAAGAAAAATATATTCTTAAACTATCATAAATGATATGCAGATACTCTTCGTTATATTTTTGAGGCATTGGTGCGGTGATGCCCCTACCATAAAAAAACTAAAGCATATGTGCCCCTCACTCTAGAGAAAAAAGTCTACGTGTTGTGTGTGAAATTAATATTTACTCATATATTTTTTTTAAAAAATAATATTAATTATATTTGTGGTAGTAAATTATCCCATTAAGTAAAAGGTGAACTCTTGATAAATCTTACACATTTTTTTATTTTTAAATTAATTTAATTATTCTTTCAATTTTATCCTTCATTAATTAGTATTAAAATTGATTATTAATTAATGTTAGTTATTTTAATCATAAATTTAACTATAATTAATAAGGATAAAAATAAAAAAAATTCTACCTAATTTATGTCTTAATCTCTTTTTCTTAGAGGGTGTGAAATAGATTAACAATTAAATTAATTTGAAAAATTGAAAAAAATATTAACATTGGTAAAAATATTTTAAGAACAACATATAACATTTATAAGTAATGTAAAGAACTTCGAAATAGTAAATTCAGTGGATGGAATTATGTAAAAATATTTCAAGAACAACATATAACATTTGTTTTTATTTATTTATCTATTTATTTATTAAGTTATTGGTCAATTGGAGACCTTCAAAATATGAGAAAATCTGATTTTTCAGAGTTCCATACCATCTTATCCTCACAAATTATATAAATAAATATTGGCTCATCAACCGAAGAAAATTAATTTATATATATTAAGTAGGTGTTTGGTCATGTGATATCATATCACGATATAATATCGTGAGATGAAATTAACATTTAGACATGTGATTTTACGCTGATTCTATCTCATGATTCCATATCATGAGATGTCATATCATATTCTTCAAAATCATGATATGGAATCATATGAAAATACCATATCATAATTTGAGTTATTTTAATACAAAAATTGATCCACGAATTTATATTTTGTTAAAACAACCCCATATTTATATTTACTAACCATTTATTTCACATATATATAAAATTTATAATCACAACATTACTTTTTAAAATTTATTATTCTCGCCGACATAAAATTTATTATTCTCACCAACATATAGTCACTTTAACTCACACTTCACGATTGTTGAATGATAAAATCTTGAAAATCCCGTGGAAGGTGTTTCATTTTACTTAAATATATTGATGAAACAATTATTTAAGTGGAGAACAAATAACTTTGTAATAATTACTATACGATTTTATGATTTTTATTTATTTGATAATATTGAATAAACAATTGGGGCTATTTTAGTAGTCTTAGAACTTATGTGATTTTTATGGTTATGAGAAAATATACAACACCAAAATTCCATATCGCATGTTCAAACAAAACTTCAATTTCATCTCATGATACCATATCATGATTCCGTATCATAATATCATATCACATGATCAAACAGGCCCTAATAGATATTTCAGTTTAAATTTTGACAAAAGTTTAGTAATATATTATTTTCATATGAAATATTAAAATGTTTCTCGCTATTTTAATGAGAATCTTTATTCACCCTATTTTTTTTCATAAACAAAAAATCAATTAAACAAATTATATAATCTAGCATAAATTTTTGATTGATGAAATTTTTTATTTTTAGTACTCTTTATATCTCTAATCATTTGTTCACTTTTAAATTAATATTTCTATAAATAAAAAATAATAATTGACATAATAAACTATCATTTGTTCCTATTAATTATGAAGTATCAAAATAAATAAATAATTAGAGATGAATTTAATAACAAGAAAACCTTACTAAAATCATAAATTTTAAAACTTATCTTCATCTCACTTGTGGGTCCTACTATATAATTATTGTAGTTGCCTAATCAATTTACTTTAATTATTGTAGTTGCCTAATCAATTTACTTTAATTATTGTAGTTGCCTAATCAATTTACTTTGGTAGATTGTCTATCATTTTGACAAAGAAAATTTACTACTTTTATTTTTTCATAATTTTTTATTTTTATTTATTGCTATCTCTATTCTTAATTACTGTTCACTTTTCCTTTATAATTGTTTCTAATTACTCGTCAACTTTAACAAATTAAGAAAATATAATTTTCTTAATCTATTGTACCCTTAATTAATTACGGTAGAAAAGGTGGAACTTTTTAAAAATCGCAAGTTTTTATTTCATTATCCACTTCATGATTAATAGGGATAAAATGATAAACTCATTATGTCAATGATTTTTTTAATATGTATGTCAATTTAAAAATATATAAGTAATTAGGGACAGAGATAATACTCTTGACATATAAAAAAATATACTAACTTTTCTCATATTTTATTTACCTTTCATTTTAAATACTTATTTTTTTGAATTACTTTTTAAAAAACATTATTTAATAAAAATACATAAATTATTTATTATTTTCTTAATAAATATTTCTAATTAAGTCAAATTATAATAAGCAAAAATAGTATAAAAGTGAAGAGAGGGAGTAGGTTTCAATGGAAAAGTAAGTTTTCTTTATTTTACATTGATGATTGACACCATACCTACCAAATCCAAAATGAGAAGGGGTGCTATTGTGACCTCTATTCTATAGATAGAAATTACATGTGTTTGTTTGGACAATTTGTTCCTAAATTTTAGTTTGACACTTCAATATAATCTTGTTTATGTTTAACCTTCCAATTTTATTTATGTATTATTTAAATAAAAATATCGATAAAACAAATTTATAAGAAATATATATAAATGTGTTTGTTAATTTGGTTTGAATTGATATTTATGTCCTTTAACTTTAGATTTGCATAAGTAGACACTTTAACTTATATAAAAATAAACAAATAGACACGATGTCTTACGTGAAATTCTACATGCCAATTTAGTATCTTACATTAAAAAAAATAGGGTTATTAACGAGAAATTACTACTTTCCCAAGAAAAATATTCATGATTTATTTTTATAATATTTTAATTAAAATGTTGAAAAAAATTGATTATATTAATTTTCATACGAAAATATTAGAAGGTTTCTCACTATTTTAGTGAGTATCTCAATGTATCATGCATTTTTTCAGTCATGAACTGATTCGATGAAAATAAAAAAAAAAAATCATGTAATCTAGCATAAATTTCTTAGATTTTGAAAGAAAACCTTATATTTTGAGTAATGGGTAAACCTTAGTGAGATTTAGTCTAATTCCGAAAATGACGTTTGATCATTTGAAAAATTCAACTTAATGTTAAATTTTAATGTTTTTAATAATTTAAAAATTATATATATAAAAAAAGAAGAAGCTATTTTCACTTTTTTTTTGTCAGATCAAATTATTCATAAAAGTAAAAACAACTAATTGATTGCAACAAGCAAAAGGGTTGCTATCGACTGAAATTAAAGACAATAAATATTTCAAGAATATTCGATTTACATCAATATTTTTTTTAATGTTATCTAAACAGTTTTAAAATATTCAATTTACATCAACATTGTTGCAAATTTGTTTGCTCTTTGTTAAATTTTGTCAAACTAATATATTGATTCTTTTTTACGTTTTTGTTTATTTTTAATTCATTTATTTTTAAGATAAAATTTTATTTTTACTTATTATTTTTGACAAATCAAGACAATTTTTTTTTCATGTTTTTCTGTCAATATTAATTCTACAAATATTATTTCAAAAACTAATACTAAACATCATTTAATATGTACAGTCTTGATAAAATACATATATCAATAATTATTTTCTTAATAAGGCATTTGGCCATGTGATACGTCATATCACGATATGGTATCGTGAGATAGAATCAACGTTTGGACATGCGATTTTATGCTGATTTCATATCATAAAATGTGATACCATATTCTCCAAAAACCATGATATGGAATCATATGAAAATACTATATCATGATTTGAGTTATTTTAATACAAAAATTGAATCACAAATTTATATTTTGTTAAAACAACCCCACATTTATATCTACTAACCATTTATTTCACATGTAAATAAAATTTATAATCAAATTATTACTTTTTAAAATTTATTATTCTCACCGACGTAAAATTTATTATTCTCACCAATATAGTCACTTTAACTCACACTTCACGATTGTTGAGTAATAAAATCTTGAAGAGCCCGTGAAAGATGTTTCATTTTTACACATATATATATTGATGAAACAATTATTTAAGTGGAGAACAAATAACTTTGTAATAATTTTATTATACGATTTTATGATTTTTGTTTATTCGATAATATTGAATAAATAATTAGGGTTATTTTAATAGTTTTAGAACTTATGAGATTTTTATGTTTATGAAAAATTATACAACATCAAAATTTCATATTGCATGTCCAAACAAAACTTCAATTCCATCTCATGATTTTATATTATGATACTATATGATGATTTTATATCACGATATTATATCGCATGATCAAACGGTCCTACTTATAAAGAGTGACAAGAAATTTCGGGGATTAATATGTTCCAATGAGAAAGAAAGTTTTGTTTCTTTCCCATTGAATACATGTGGGGCATATATATATAGCTATCAAAAAGAAAAGGGGTGCTATAGCCTCTATGGATGAAATTACATGTGTTTGTTGGACAAACAAAGATATATATATATATATATATATATATATATATATATATATATATATATATATATATATATATATATATATGAAAAAGAAAAGGGGTGCTATAGCCTTGGAATGGAAAGACAATTTGTAATGGACAAACACACACATATATATACTTTTTTAAATTTATTTCTAAAGTTTATTTTGACACTTCAATATAATTTTATTTCCATTTAACCTTACAATTTTATTTTTAATATATTATTTAAATATAAAATATTGGTTGAATAGATTAATAAAATGCATAATACGTAAATATGTTTTTCACTTGGTTTCAACTGATTTATACGTTTTAACTTTGATCGTATATAAGTAGGTACTTTAACTTATATAAAGTTGATCAAATAGGCACATGCGTCTTACATGACATCAGACATGGCAATTTAGTATCCTACGTGGCATTCTATGTCCTATATGTATTATGCAATGAGTTATGCGGGTGGGTTATCTGGGTCGATGGGAGGATATGGATAGTTATTTAAATTTTATGTTTAATTAATTGATCAAACCAGAGTACCAGACTCCTCCGTCGAATATTATTAGTTTTTTATCATGTATTAAAATTTACTTGGTCCGTTTATTTTTATTTATTCATTATATTAATTTTTTAATATCTAATAATATTTAGGAAAACTTACATAAGTATACTATAATAAAAAAATATTTACCAGTTATAGCAATAATATTTCTTTTTCACTTGATCACTTTTAATTCATTTATAATACAAGTTTAATTCATATTACAAAGAATAATTTTTTATTGACATATAATACAAATCTTAATGCATTTATCACACATTTTAATACACTTATAATACAATGTGTCAAATTTTTACCAAACAAACATAATATATTTTGAAAAACAATTATAATTCACATATACTTCATATATATTGCATACATAATTCACATATACTTCATATCAGTAATTATTTATTAAAATGTATCAATTCTTGTAATTTTTCCTAATATTTATTATAAATTATTGAATAATTTATCATGTTACGTTTAGTTTATACTTGCTATTAAATATTATTCATTTTTTTAATATTTAAATGACTTATATTTAGTAGAGGTGATTTGAAAAAATTACATTTGTCATATGTTGCTTCTTAATTCTTATGGCACGTCAATAGTGGACAACTATTGTTGGTCATATGGAGTATATCAATTACTTCATTTGTTTAAAAAGGAATGGTCGAATTTAACTTGACATGAAATTTAAGAAAAATAAAGAAGATTTTATAATTTTATGGTCGCTAAATTAAAGTTATGTCAAATATACAAAATACTTTTTAATCTTGTGACCTTAAATATGTCACCTGAAAAGTTTAAATTAAAATATTACAAAATAAAAAAAATCATTTTTTATAACAGATTAAATATGAAAAAGAGTCATTCTTTTTAAAACGAAATGACCATATATTTATTTACTTTCACTTTTTCTCCCTCTCTTCATGCTTACACAGTTACACTTCTTGCTTGCCCTTCTTTTTCTATAGATTTTTTAAATTGTTTTTTTAGGATTAATTGTAAAGAATAGCAAACTAATAATCTAAAATAAATGTAGTAGCTACTGTTTGATTTAATTGTGCTCCATAGCAAACGTTTGTCAGTCGCCTCTCTCCCTAAACTCTCGCTCGCCACTCTCCCATTCTCGCCTCTCTCGCTTTATAGAACAGAAGTGTATAAATTGCGTTTTTGTTTTGTATAAAGCGAGAGAAAATTATATATACACATGAACAAATATATATCTTCGTGCTATACACTTAATTATACAATATACAAATATTTTACTTCAATTCAATTGTATACAAATGGAAATTTTATACAGATATTGCAACAATTAGGCCAGAGAATTATACAATTGTGAATTATACAATTGCAACGAAATACAATTTTCTCTCGCTTTATACAACAAAAGTGTATAAATTGTGTTTCTATTTTGTATAAAGCGAGAGAAAATTGTATATACACATACAAAAACATATATCATCTTTCTATACACTTATAATTATACAATATACAAACATTTTACTTTGATTCAATTGTATACAAATGCAAATTTTATACAGATATTGCAGCGAAATAGGCCAGCAAATTATACAATTGCGAATTATAAATTGCAGCGAAATAGGCCAGCGAATTATACAATTGCAGCGAAATAGGTCAACGAATTATACAATTGCAGCGAAATAGGCCAGCGAATCATACAATTGTATATGTATAGCGAATTATACATTTATATGTTTGCTATAGAGCGTAATTATGCAAACTTTGCTATAGCATACAAATATAATTTTTTTGTTTGTTATATATGAAAGTTGCCCTTTTTTTATGTATTTATTTTGATTGTATATATTTTTTGCTTTTCGGTCTCTTTTTTATGCACTTTTTTGCATTTGATAAATGTGTTTTTTTCCCCTAAAAATTCAAGTGAACATCTTTAATTTGATGAGATACATATGTGAATACATGAATCTATATATGTATCTATGTACGTGTGTACGTATATATTTGTATATGTAAGTGATTCAAGAGAAGATCAATGCAAGTGATTGTAAGAGAAAATAATATAAGTGGTACAAGAGTCACTGAATATAATTGATATAAAAACGACTGAAATTAAGTGTTACAAGAGCGAATGAATATAAATGATACAAAAGTGAGAGAGAATTACAAACTTAAATGCACATGTTGAAACAATAAACACACTAGTTTAGGAGCAGATTATTTAGATACATTCTAGTTTGTAATATTATGAATTTTATTAGATTTTGGTGCATTCAAATGTTGTCTAGATACATGTATTTTGAGACATGTGAGGTCAAAATTAAGTTAAATTTGTTTTAGATACAATGTATCTAAATGAATTTACATATATCTGTGATACATTAGAAATCTCGTTCGTCACTTTTCTATGTATCTGGTACCTTAGATACATGTGTATCACACAAGATACATGCATATACACGTATTTAATGTGATTCGTATGTATCTGGGATACAAGACTGTCTTGCTCACTTCTCTCCCCATCTCATTCTTCTCTTTCCCTATGTTAGTGTATGTGGTAGCAAAAATACATGTATCTAAGTTTATCGTTTTCAATATATGGTAGAAAACTCTTACTTAATACTTCCTTCGTCCCCTTTAGTTGTCATTTATGTTTTTCAAGAGTCAATTTGACTAACTTTCAAAGTCAAATTAGATTATATTACTTTGATATTTTAAAATAAAAAATTAGATATTTAAATAGAAAAAGTAGTATAAGTTGCAATTTTTTTCACATTAATATGATAAAGTTCATATCATTTGGCTCTCAAAAATGAAATTATGACAACTAAAAAAGAACGAACAAAGTAACAAAATTTGTGATTATTTGAAAATATAAATAGAAATAGAATATATGTTAATAAAATAATTTTCTCTTTATATATATATATATATATATATATATATATATATATATATATATTGGATAAAGATCCGGTCAAGTATAATTAGGTCAAGTAATGTTCAATGGTTTATAGATTTATGCCATGTGTATTATATAATAATTTATGGCTGAGATTTATTTAAATTATATACTTATTATAATAATAAAATCAACAAAATAGTCAATTATTTTTATTTTTAAACTATCAAATAAAACAAAAGTGTATCCTACCTAATATTTTTTGTAAAAAAATAAGACTAGCGGGTATATGCGGACGGCTTTTTACCTGCCAAGCCTCGTACTTGTATTGGATTTTTTAAATTAATACTAATTTTAAAGAACCCGACATTTTTGAAGAATCTAATTAAATATATTTTTATAATTATTTGAAAACCTTTAAATAAGTTTTTTTTTATAAAAAAAATGTATTATCATGTTCTTTAGTTGAATTTTTATTTATAACTCAATGGTGTTTTCAAGTTTGATCTATTTTTTGGAGATTACTTCAGATATTGGAGAAAGCAAGTGTGAAATTACTCCCAAAAAAGTTTGGCGGGTAAAAAGCCTAAGAAATTCACTTATTCCCGTCAGTCTTATTTTTTTTTTTAAATATTAGTTTGGATACACTTAATTGCTTTATTTGATAGTTTTAAAAAATAAAAAAGTTGATAGCTTTGTTGTTTTTATTATTATAATGAGTATGTACTTTAATGAATCTCAACCATAAATTATTTTATAGTACACATATCTGAAATCTATAAGGTTATTGAACATTATTTAACTTAATATTAATTGATCGAATCTTTTTCCATATATATTATATCTAGAGAGACCATGTTTCTCTGACTTGTGGTCCTACTAGCTAGTCGATTAGTTTTTATAATCTATTATTGGTTTTGAGGTAGTTGGGAGATCATTTTCCAACACATTTTGTACTTGTTTGGATTGATTTATTTTAGGTGTTGTTAAGTTAAAATAACTTTTAAGTAGTTTTGAAGTGTTTAAGTAAAGTTAAAAAGTGCTTATATACACTTATTTTAAAGACAAAATAATAAAAATAAGCCAAAAGTCATAAGTTAGAAATCTTAACTTATGACTTTTGGTTATAAGTCATAAGCCAAAAGTCAATCCAAACAAGCCCTTATACTTATTTTAGACATAAGAAATATGGTTTCACGAATTTTTTACTTTCATGATTCAGTCATAAATATTATATTTCAATTTAGTTTCTTTAAGATATGCTTTGATATGTATGTCAAGGTTTAGCCTAGTATTACTTGTGGTTTCAGATACCTGATAACGCTCAAATATTCTCATTAAAATCAATCAAAAGTAACGGCGAACGTTGTTAACAAAAATCTCAACGAAGAGTCGGAGTTGAATCCCACAATCGTAGTTCGTAGAGAATCTCTATCAAGAAATTCGAATTTTAAGATTACACATTTTTTATATATAATAATAAGAACAAGTTGGTTGATGATTCCACCACTTTAATAAAAAAAATGTTATAAATTAAACAATTAAACTAAAATGATGAAGAATGCAAGAGGGATTGGTAATTGTTGCCACATAGGGATAATTGTTTTACTCTATAGTGATGAACATTCATGAATAAGCTCGGTCATCTTTAATTACACTAATCATCTTTTGATCTCAAAATATCCATACATAAAATTCTCTTTCCGTCTCATCTAAATGTCAAACTAAACAACCCAACACCTTACTCTATTCTCTCTTTAGAAATAGAAGGTCTAATTATTCTAGATAAGAAAATCTAGTCTACTTGGGAGTCAAGCAACTGCTGCAAAAGTCTAATCGTGAATTTTAACTCATTCTGTGAAATTTTTGCTCGTTCTTTGTAAAACATAATAATATAATGCAAAATCAATCACAAATAACCTACGTATTTTCTGAATAATATCATAATTCCAAACCTAGACCAATTTCATAATTTTCCACCATCAATTCACCTAAAATTACAAATCCCATATTAACCAATATGTTTTGATAATTAAATAGAATATATTAAAGATAAAATAGTTAAATATTTGGCTATTCAATTGACTTTGGAACATGTGTCCACATTTTAGCAAATTTGTTGGCTTAAAAGTAAGAAGAGTAAACCTCTGATTCTATTTTTTTTTATTTAAAAGTCTAACGTTTTACTTGTTAAATTTTGTGTTGATTTACTAAGAGATAAAATGTTTCCTAATAAAGATGATTTGTATATAAGTAGAATCAAATTCAAGAACATTTTTAAAAATATAAAAATACTTATCACTTTACCATACCTTTCGTAAATATTTTTATGTATACTTATTATATATTCTAAAACCTCTCTTTCTTTTCCATTGAATTTATGTGGGACATATATACTTTGATTGGGTGGTATTGTCTATATGAATTAAATAGAAATTGTTTGTGTTTGTTGGACAATTTTTAATGAACAAATACATAGAAAGGTGAGCCATCATACTTTATTTTACTGACAATGGATTTTATTTAGTTAGCTATTATAGTATAAAATAAAATAAATTATGTTTTTAGTTGTATATTTATTTTACTTTAAATAGAATTTATATTCATGTAAGCACTTATGAATTAATTAGTAGGTGTTTGGCCATGTGATACCATATCATGATATGGTATCGTAAGATGGAATCAGCGTTTGAATATGTCATTTTACGCTGATTCCATCTCATGATTTCATATGATGAGATGTGATACCATATTTTTCAAAAACCATGATATGGAATCATATGGGAATACCACATCATGATTTGAGTTATTTAATACTCCCTCCGTTTCACAAAGAATAGTCTAATTTGACTTGATACGGAGTTTAAGAAAATTAAAAAGACTTTTGATCATGTGGTCCTAGATTAAAGTTATGTCAAATGTACAAAATTGCCCTTTAATCTTGTGACGTTTAACATGTCGCATGGAAAGTTGTTACCAAAAAAAGAAAGAGGCCATTATTTTTGAAACAGACTAAAAAGGAAAGGATGTCATTCTTTTTTAAACGGAGGGAGTACAAAAACTGATCCATAAGTTTATATTTTGTTAAAACAACCCCACATTTATATCTATTAACCATTTATTTTACATGTAAATAAAATTTATGATGACATCATTACTTTTTAAAATTTATTATTCTCACTGACATAAAATTTATTATTCTCACTAATTAACATATAGGCACTTTAACTCACACTTCACAATCTTGAGTAATAAAATATTGAAGAGCCCGTGAAAGGTGTTTCATTTTTACTCAAATATATTGATGAAACAATTACTTAAGTGGAGAACAAATAATTTTGTAATAATTTATTATACGATTTTATGATTGTTTGTTTATTTGATAATATTTAATAAACAATTGGGGCTATTTTAATAGTTTTAGAACTTATGGGATTTTTATGTTTATGAGAAAATATACAACACAAAAATTCCATATTGCATGTCCAAACAAAACTTCAATTTCATCTCATAATTCCATATCATGATTCTATATCATGATACCATATCGCATGGCCAAACGGGTAATATCATGATTTTTTTTAGAAAAGTTCATTTTTAAATTGAAACAAAGAAAATAGTAAGTATAAAAATTAGTATTTTTTTGAATTATTTCCCATGACATTTTTTTAATTCGTCATAAATAGAATGTCACCTTACTATAATTATAAAATATTTTAACTTTAAAGTATTATTTTTACGTTTAGTAAAATAATTTACAACCATATATACAAATATCTAAGAAATATCTTAGACCACAAGTTTCTAAATTTTCTCATTTTTTTACTTAAATATCGTATCAAATCTAATAGTATCATATAAAAATAAATGGATGAAGTAATAAATTGGATGTGTTATACTCATATATCTTTACTTTTATTTTTCTGGTATGTATTTACCTGTTCTTAAGGGGTTGAAAATGTGTACCAAATAAAGTTTTAGTAATATACAAAGTTAATGCATCCATTATTTTCTTCAATACATAATACTGAATGATTCCTAATAATATTAAGATAAGACTTCAGTAATACTAAGTGTAATAACTTGTCCCATCATTACCAGTGAACTAGCTGTGAAAAAAAAGAGAGCAAACAATAGCTAGTTCGGGACGCTAAGATTTGGGCCACTATAGCGGAATTGGGGGTCTGATTGAGACTCTATAGTGAACTACTCTACCCCAATCGCCCATAATGATCAAAGAACGTTTTGAAAAAAGGAAAGCGCAATCTAGGGCAAATCTAAAAAGTTTTCATAAATAAATCTTCATAAAGGTGAACAATCCGATCCCCTACTTTTTAGTTCGATTCCTAAGCTTTAGAGAAGGTAATTGTGACCCAAGGGAGAGTTTGAGTTCATCCTAAGGTGGGGAAAATTGGGGTGTATAAGGATTTTAGGGCTTAATATCTTAGGTTGTTTATATATTCATTTACTTTTTATTTATTTATTTATCGTAATTCACTAATATAACCATGAAATTGATAGTTTTAAGTGAATTAATGGTGTGAAAATCCTGGTTGGGGTGAAATAATGATGGGGTTGGACTAGGATTTGAGATTTGAATATAATCCGAAAATATTTAGGCGTATATTTTGTTCTTGTGTTGTTATTTTAGTGTCACGATCCAAAAAATAATCGTGATGGGACTCGTCTAATCCCAACAAGACAAGTTAGACTAAAATCAAACTAATACGATAAATAAGAAAGTAAATAAGAAAAAGAGACTTACACCATCTATTAATGCGGAAATTATAATAAACTTAAAATAAAATAAAATCAAAACCCAATTTTCACGTGTACAAGTCTCTACTGGATCACAATAGATTTGAAAGAAATAAACAAGTCTGAAATGATATTGTCTCTGAAGTAGAACAAGGTCATAAATAGAAGTGAAAAAGTCTGCTGAGATGACAATCAACTACCTCACAGGTCTTCATAGGAAACCTCAGACAAGAAGATAAGAGAGAATATCATGAAGATTCAGACTCATAACCTACACAAATGTAAAATCAAAGGGTGAGTACCATATCACGCGGTACTCAGCAAGCAAACTCCTAAACACAAGTTAAGAATAAAGAATAAGGATACTTCTACCACTCCAACCGAACATCCACAACTACAACCTGTATAAAACAAGCCCAACCTAACAATCACACTTTAAATAGCACATAACTCAATAACCAACAATTACAGGTCAGGAACACATGAGACCAAGTTCACCAATCACAAGTCCCGTAGAAAGACAAACACAAATTCACAAATGATAAAGATATGAAATGCAACGAAATACAATGTCAAGTATGGTGATGCATGTCTGATCTAGTGATACACAACTGTTGTCTATCAGTTCGGAACCCATAGGGGAAATATCTGTTCATGCATCTGTTGCAGCGCGTGACACATCTCTTAATAATAGATTCTGTCGCGGCATGCGATACGTCTCTCGATAATAGAATCCATCATGATGTATGACACGTCCCTTGAATCATAATATCCATCGCGACGCGCGACGCGTTCCGCAAAATAGTACATCTTCTTTAATTTCTTATTCTTCCTCAATTCACATAAAATTGTCACAACCATATCTCATAATAAATGCAAATGACATGTTCACACAATAAATGAGAAGATAATCATTTTCATAATAATAATGCACAATTTACACAATACAAATGTCATACAACTTCAATGATGAATCAATAAACTTTTCAAATCATTCTCTACATATCACACACCAATAATTAATTACATTGCCTTTTATTATCCCTTTTTCATCATTAAATTTATTCAATATGGACAACTCAACACATCACCAAGTCTCATTACTCCTCAACACATACCACAAGAAAATAAAAGATTCTATGTTATCAAGGATTGAGAAATCCACTTGCCTTATACAATCTAATAATTTAATTCGGGACTTGAACCTTCCCCTTTCGTTGGGTTTCCAAACAATGCAATCTATTCACATAAATAATCACAATGAGATTTCTAAACTAAGAATACTCATATTATTATATGTATATCCTAGACTCAAAAACTCATCCAATTCTATAATCAAGTTTCTAATCTTGATGTCAATTGACATGTTAACTCTCATATTTTTTAAATTTTAGGTCTAGAGTTAAGTTTCATTTTCTCCAAATACAATAAACCTGATAATATTCATATAATACATTACACCTAATATTTAATTAGATATCTCAATATATTAAACTTAAATTAGCATGTGATAGCACATAAAAAAATCCCAAACATCAAAACCCCATGTGAAGTCTGGCGCTAATCTACTAGCAAAACAATTATGCATCATTTTCTTGCCCTAATTGATCGATTCAATTATTACATTATAAACATATCATTCCTTAAAAAATTGACAATCACCATCCCATGATTGCAAACCAAAGTGATCTTATGGACAATAAAATAATGTACAACCTATAATATATAACTCATCACTATATAATTTCAGTTAGAATCACTACAATAAAAATAACTTTTTTTAATTAAATAAATACATTAATAAAGAGTATTAAAATCTTTACGGGCATTAGTTAAGTGTAATTAGATCCAATGTCGCTAAAGCCTTTAGGGACATATACAAAAAGTGTTGAGTGCTGCTAAAAATAAATATTTAACTATAATTACTAATTAATTACCGCTAAGATCATTTTTGATGTAGTGAGTGTACTAACATTCATACAAAAGCAAACAATTGAATAGCCCATTGTTTGAATACGGTGCTTTACTCCAAGTCACACGAAACCCCATTTAATTTGATTCACTTGTACATATGGGTCAAGTGATATAGAATATTAAAAAAATTACGAACTAGGCTCATTAATCACCAATTGAAATAATTATTAAAAATTACTCGTCAACTAAATATTTTTAGCTAATAAAAAATGACTCGGAGTAGCTTTCGAAAGGGGTAAAAATGAT
The DNA here is from genome assembly GCA_016801875.1 of Solanum sitiens. Taxonomy (NCBI): domain Eukaryota; kingdom Viridiplantae; phylum Streptophyta; class Magnoliopsida; order Solanales; family Solanaceae; genus Solanum; species Solanum sitiens. The sequence goes on from JABWTJ010000081.1 coordinate 3,367,106, forward strand.
AATTTCTGAAAATTTCGAAAATGACCTTTCGAATCGTTACAATTAGATCAAGAACAAGGTAAAGTTTCACAAAAAGAAGTAAGAATTTGCAAAGACACTTGTTACAAAAAGATATAATATGGTATAAGAATAGGGTATTATTAGTAAATATGCTTAAAAGCTAAAATAACAAAATTAATAGTGTGATTGACTCAATTTCTAAAATTTGTTATTATAGAAAATTACTTTTTATCAAAATATATTTGTATATTAACAATTTCTTGTTGACTAATTAATTTAATTTTTTTTTGTCAATATTAGAATTCTATCAGTGCTTGATCAAGATTCCAAAATTGATTTTAAAGAAAAATATTATTCTAAAGATAAAATGTGATTGATATTTTAAACTGTTTAAATAAATTTTTTGAATCTGATACTACTAATATTAAATTTAAAGCCAACAACCCCGCAAAAAAAAATCTTCACGTGGCCAATGCATCAAGTGGGATTTATTAAAATTAATAATAAATACGACAAGATATGTAGAAAATTATTGTTACAAATTAGAAAGAAACAAAGTCCATATTTGAATTAATCACATAAAATATTGGGACCCAACGTTAGAAACATAATTGTTATGGTAAAAAATTTCTCACCTATCAACGTATTTGGTTTAGTAGATGAGGTTGCTTTTTTCATTACTCAGAGGCTTTAGATTTGATTTTTTGATATGAAAAAATTCTTGATAGGGAAAGTCTTTTCCTCCCCTTTCAATGAGATCCTACATAGCGCGAATTTAAAATAATCCGACTTTAATATGAGTATTGGACTCCGAATACAAATAAAATAAAAATCCTCATTTTGCCAATAATCATAATGATGTAGAAATTATTAGCTCGTCTTAAAATATCGACCATAAATAAAATTTAACTAATAATCAAAATAAATATCGTATTTAAAAATCAAAACAAAAACTAACAATACAATACAGTACAACAAGTGTAAAACTCGTGTAGAAGAAGGTTAAATGTTGGTACTTCATTTTATTTTATTTTTATGTTTCTAGTCAAATAACTAAGATTTTTCTTCAAAAATATCTTAAAGAATTATGGTATATAATCAATATATGATTTTTTTTCATTTTGTTGTTTATTATTATTTTAGTTTTTCCCTTTCTTTCAATTTTTTTCTACTTTTTGGCCGTACCCATGGACCATATCTATAAGCTTCACATTTATTATATACAATTGAAAGGACTTCTCAAGAAGATAAGTTTATAGATGAGATAGAAAATTTATATAAAGAAGATCAAAATTGTTGAAATTTTTAATTTTTTGGTGATGGTGGAACAATTTCAATTGTAAATGATAGTTTATAGATGAGATAGAAAATTTATATAAAGAAGATCAAAATTGTTGAAATTTTTGATTTTTTGGTGATGGTGAAACAATTTCAATTGTAAATGATAGTTTATAGATGAAATAGAAAATTTATATAAAGAAGATCAACATTGTTGAAATTTTTAGTTTTTTGGTGATGGTGAAACAATTTCAATTGAAAATGATAGTCTATAGATGAGACAGAAAATTTATATAAAGAAGATCAAAATTGTTGAAATTTTTAAATTTTTGGTGACGGTGAAACAATTTCAATTGAAACGTGTCATCAACATTTGAAAAAAAATACTTATTTATACCCTTTGTAAAAAGTTTGATTCATCAATGTCATTATTGCTAACTGAAACGACATAGATGAACCAGAATAAATAAATCTTTTCTCAAAGTTCAAAAACATATCTGAACCTTTTTTATTTAAAAATAATAACTTCATTAACCACGTGGCTAAAACATAATTAACCATATATAAAATAATTTCGCAAATCGAAATTTTTTTTAGTTTATCAATAATAGAAACCTTTTAACCAAAGTTGGGGGGCTAAATTATTTTATTGTATTTTTTTTTTAATTGCACTTTTATTAGGGAATATTAAAGATTCAACTATATTTGAAAGAAAAAAGGTTAGTATTGTCTTTTTACATATTTGGTCTCATCATTATTGTTGCCATATTTTTAGATAAATAAATGTAGCCATTTAGCACCTCCAATCAAACTCACAACCCCATCCAAATTACTCTAAAAAAAAAAAAAAAAGAGAGAGAGAGAGAACAATGGATTTTTACAATTTAGCCTTGTTCTTCATAGCTTTAATAGTTGGAATTTTCACATTTTATGCTATATTAATGAGAATAAATGGTTGGTATTATGCAATCAAATTTTGTTCAAAGAAATATAACATCCCAAATGGTTATATGGGTTTGCCATATTTTGGCAACACACTTACTTACTTCAAATCTTCAATGTGTGGTGATCCAAATTCATTCCTTGATTTCTTTGCTACTAGGTAAATTATTTTAATTATCGTAATTTATTATTTGCTATGTTGTTTCGATTCTTAAAAATTTATCAGTATGTACGTGTCAGATCTTTTTAAAATAGTGTAGTTTTGAAGAATTTGACACGAATACTGCAACTGTAATTGTAATTACATTTTTTGTAGAGTCTAACCAACGTAATTTTTTTAGGTTTGGGGAAGGAGGAATGTATAGGGCATACATATTTGGGAAGCCAACAGTTATGGTGACAAAGCCAGAAATAATTAGAAAAGTTTTGATGGATGAAGCATATCTTGAAAGAGGTTTGCCTAATTATATGAAAAAATTAATTGGATTAACAACTTCGATAGAAGAAGACAAATATTTTCGTAGATTAACAGCACCAGTAAAAAGTCATGGATTATTATCTGATTATTTCGATTATATCGATAAGACTGTGAGTACTACATTAGAGAAATACGCTACTACGGAAGAACCTATTGAGTTTCTTCATAAAATGCACAAGCTTACATTTGAGGTGTTTATTAGACTTTTAATTGGTGATGAAGTTAATCAAGAATTATTTGATGAAATGTTTGAGGAGATTACTGCTGTAATTAGTGGTGTTCACAATTTGCCAATTAATCTCCCAGGATTTGCTTATCATAAGGGACTCAAGGTAACATTTTTTGAACTTTTATTATTATTATTATTATTTCATTTTTAAATTTTAAATAAGCATAAGATGTAAATGTGTTTTTCTAACTTGGGATCATGTTATATTTGTGCCCTTTAATTTTGAGTGTGTATAAATTTGAATTAGTAGACACAACATAATATACGTAGGATACCGTGTAGGATGCAAACAACAAAGTAGGTGTCTGTGTTTACTTGTTCAACTTTATACAAGTTCAAGTGTGTACTTATAAGTATCCTAAGTTGAAGGGCAAAAATGTGAGATGAGTCCAGTTTAAATGACATATTTATGTATTGTAGATAGAATAACATGTTTTTTTATATACATAATATATAAATGTGCTTTTCAATTTGGATTCAACTGGCGTTTATGCCATCCAACTTTAGGTGTGCACAAATAGATGCTTAAATATGTATAAAATTGAACAAATAAACATATTCGTCTTACGAGTCGTCCTATATGACAATTTGTGTCCTACGTGATGATGCCCTACATGTATTATGCTACATAGGACGCATGTGTCTACTTGTTTAATTTTATACAAATTTATAAGATTAATGGGCATAGATATTTAGTTGAAAATGACATATTTATTTATTAATTATTTTCTACATACGTAATTACATGTGTGGGAACCCCCCCCCCGCCCCCCAAAACCAAAATCTTTTAATAATTTGTGGTGGTGGTTATTAGAGAGACTATAGAATTCAACATATTTCATTTCAGGAACTTTTGATTTAATTCGAGTGCAACACTTAATTCACAAATCAAGAACTAGGAAATCACCCTTTTAATCTTTTATCATGATATTTATGGTTATAATAAACACAACATATGAGATTACTCTTTTCATTTAATCTTATCGTGTTGTATATGTTTATTATGATTTCAGGCTCGAAAAGTACTAGGAAAGATATTTCAAAAATTAATAGATGAAAGAAGAGAAGCCATGAAGGATGGAAAATCAATGTCAAAGGCAAACATAATTGATATGTTGTTATCAAACAATAATCAAGATTATGAAGCAAATATGTTGAGTGACAAGAAGATCATTGAAGTCCTAGTTTTGTTTTCATTTGCTGGTTTTGAACCTGTTGCTCTTATGTCTGTCAAGGCAATTTTTCACTTGCAAAAACATCCCCATTTCTTGGAAAAAGCCAAAGTAAGTACTCTTTACTCTGGTCTAGGGGTGTTAAACAGGCGAGTTAAACTAAAATTTGAACGGATGGACTGAGTAAATTAGTCCAAAATTTACTTAGACCGAAATGAGCTAATAAACAGGGGATAACTCAACTCGCCCAATTAGACAGGTTGGATTGAATTTGGACGAGTTAAATTTGGGGTCAAAATGAGATAACAAAAAGGCCGGATCATAATTCAACTTGTCCAATTGGTTGATCCAAACCTAAGCGGGTTGGGTGGTTCGTGTATTCGTGAATGGATTTGCTACTCCTACTTTATTTTATTTTTATATGACGATATTTGATTATTTATTATTTTTTTAACAGGAGGAACAAGAGGAAATAGTAAAGAGAAGAGCATCTTCAAATGTTGGACTTAGTTTTGATGAGATTAGACAAATGACCCTTGTTAGTAAGGTAAGACAATATTATTATGTTATATACTTTCTATAATAGTATTTTGTTATAATAAATATTCAGATAAATAATATCATTACACAAAAAGTCATCAATACAATAATTTTAAAAAAAAGTGATACTATAAAAATTGGACTAACATGCATCATTATTTATTAATGTTATTTCTTTTAATATTGACAGATAATTAATGAAACGTTACGTATTGCTACTGACCAGACGGTATTCCTTAGAGACACAAGTACTACTTTTAACATAAATGGTTGGTTCTTTGCCTTATCTATTTTATACTTTATATATATATATATATATTTTTCGAAAAACGAAATGTGACAGATATTTTGAGACGAAGAAAATCTAATAATTTATTCATTTTATATCTTGTATGTGTAGGGTACACCATACCCAAAGGGTGGAAGTTTTTTGCAGTTGTATGGAATATTCATATGAATCCTGATGTTTATGTTCAACCTAAGGAATTTAATCCTTCAAGATGGGATGTAAGTAATATTCATCTTAATTAATTGTGTTTAGGAAATTTCTTTCACTTATTTTTTTATAATCGAGAAATTTCTGAGGGTTAGTAATATATGATTCAAAATATGTTAGGTAATAAGTTGTGTTTGCCTTTTACAACTTTGAATATTAGGTATTTTATTTGCGGTAGGATTTAAAGTCGTGATATCGATTTATTTATATATAATATTATTAGTAAAATTAGCTTATAAAGTATAATTTACTCAATGTCTTATTTATTAATTCAATCAATTTTGACTCATCTAATTCAATTCATTTTAAAATAGGGCTAGGATAATAATAATATCGAAAATATGCTCTAAACCATCTCAATTTCACTTTTTACGTCACGAAAATTACTCCCACATTACTTATTATTTAATTAATGATTAATTGAATTTTTGACAGGATATTGAAACTAAGCCAGGCATTTTTCTTCCTTTTTCAATGGGCCCCAAATCATGCCCAGGATCCAATTTGGCCAAGCTTCAAATTTCAGTAATTCTTCATTATTATCTTCTTCACTACAGGTAATTAAATAGCTTCATACTTATAATATGAAAAAAATCAATCACTAATTATATTTTGAATATTTTATTTTATTTTATTTTATTTTCTAACCAAATATTTTCAAAGGGACTAAAACATATGAATTTATCCCGAAATTTATATCAAAAAATAAATATTTGGACCCTTATATTTGTGATTTTATCGTATGAATTAAGATGAACTATAAATTACTGATTAAATCATATTTTAATTTAATTAAATGATTTTATTTAATATTAATGCAGGGTTGAGCAAATTAATCCAGAGGCTAGATGTTATCCTCCTGAAAATTGTCTTGTGAAATTCAAGAAGCTCTCAATCTCTAGTAATGATAATTAATTTTTAATCATCATATTACAAATAAATAATTCATGTTGTAATACTGCAAACAATAAGTGTATTGAGCAGTTATTAAATTAGATGTTTTTGCCGAATATTTAATACAGAGTTATTTTTATTAGGAAATATTTTGCATCTCTTTATTGAAAAAAAATATAAATTTGTTACTATTTAAATAGACAATTAAACGAATCTTAAATTATATAAATTTAATACTCCCCATCTCAATATTTAATCGAGAATAGTAAAAAGAAATTATAATAATTTATTAAAAATATTTCATATTTTGGACGTGAGGGAGCACAAAACACCACTTCATTAAATTTTGTGACATCTTATTAATGCCTGAGTTAAATCTTGGTAATCACATTATATTTTATTTTTCGAGTTTAATATTAGTTGTTTATTTTTTATTTTATTTTTTTACACATTATTGTATTCCACTTGTCTCTTCGATGTAAAAGAGGCTCTTTATTAAATTTAATACCAGAGTTATATGAATTGTCATATTATTAAAAATAATTATTTATTTTATATAAGTCTTATTTATGAAGAAAAAAAAAACAGTCACTTTTCTCTAGAAGGAAAAATTAGTATATAAAAACAATTTACACCCTGCCCTATAATATTTACTTTTGAACTATTCTGACATATTTTTAGATTGAATCTCGAGAAGCTAAATCCTTTTGAAATCATTATAAAATAAAGTGCTATCCCTTTTTAAATTTATATTTATATAATATGATGTATAACCGTGTATACATTAAATCCGAGGCAATAGTTTTTACGTGATATTCGATATTCGAAAATCAATTAAAAATTTTAAGTGTATTATTTTATTTTAAAATAATAAATATTATAATTATAATAATTTTAAATTTTAAATTCCTGAAATTTGAATAATAGCATATAAATTGGGATATTGTTTATTTACTACTTACTATTATTTCAAAGCAAATAGTAGGTCAACATGTCTAATTATGTATTTTAAGAAAATACATAATATTCTATTCTTATTTTATAAAAACCAGTACACTTTTATCTAGAAGGAAAAAGTATTAATATAAAAATAATTTACACCCTGCCCTATATATTTATTTTTGAACTCTTCTGACATATTTTTACATTAAATTTCGAGAAGCTAAATCACAAGTATAAGGGTTGAAAATGTGTGTATTTATTTTGGTTGGGGGGTTGAGACAATGAGACTGCTGTTAAAAGGGTGTATTTATTAGGGCAATTTTCAGATACAACAAATATAAAATTTATATTTATATGTTATAATAAAATTTACATAGTTGTACTTTATAATAAATTTATATATTTATAATTCATTATAAATATATAAATAAAGCGAATTGTATAAAACCAGAAAGAGAGAAATTAAACACAATTTGAATTGTATAAAATAAAAAAGCGAGAAAGGCAGAATTGAATTGTATAAAACGAGAAAGAGAGAAATTATATACAATTTGAATTTGTATAAAACGAGAAAGAGAGAAAGGCAAAAAGAGAGTTATGCAGGGAATATACAATTGAATCGAATTGTATAAAATGAGAAAGAGAGAAATTATATACAATTTGAATTTGTATAAAACGAGAAAGACAAAAGAGACTTGGGTAGGAAAATATTTGTATTGCATAATTATAAGTATATAGGACGAAGATATATGTATTTGCATGCGTTTATATAATTTTCTCTCGCTTTATACAATTAGAAACACAATTTATACAATTTTATTGTATAAAGCAAGAGAGACGAGTGACAGAAATAAGCGAGCGAGAGAGGGAGAGTGGCGAGCGAGAATATGAGGGAGAGAGGGGCTGGCAAACAGTTTGCTACGGAACACAAATAAATCAAAGGGTAGCTATTATATTTATTTTATATTATTAATTTGGCATTCTATACATTATTCCTATTTATTATGGTTAAAAATAATTTTGTGGGTTAATAGAACACCCACAAATTTAAGGTGTCTACTTCAAAAAAGAGTACAAGTTTGATGGGGTAATTATATATTTTTCCTTTATATAATATGATGTATAATTGTGTATACATCAATCCGAGGCAATAGTTTATATCGTGATATTTGACATTCGAGAATCAATTAAATTTTTCAATTGTATTATTTTATTTTAAAATAATAAATGTTATGATTTATAATAATTTTAAATATGAATTTTAATTTTAAAATTTTTAATTCCCAAAATTTAAATAATAGCATATAAATTGAAATATTGTTTATTTACTACTTACTACTCTATCTAATAAGAGGGAGTTATATATTTCGAAGCAGATAGTAGGTCAACATGTCTAATTATGTATTTCGAAGAAAATACATAATTTTTCTATATTATATACTTGTGCACTTAAAATAATGTTAGCATGAAAAAGTGAAACTTTGAGAATTTTATAATGTGATTATTTTAATTCCTAGTCAAACCCTTTCTTTCTTTCAAAGTGTTCTCATTAATACATGTATCCTCATTTATTTTATTTCGATATTAGCAAGGATTTGTTATGAGGTAATTTATTAGATATTAAATATTTTATATTTTATATTTTATATAAAATAATGTATAAATTGTTTTTGAATAATTTATAGGGTATTATTTAATTTAATATATAAATAATTTACTTCCTAATGAGCTGTCAAATCTGGTATTATTTATGGATAACTTTAATAAAGATTAATTTATTTTTTAAAATTTTAAATTTGAAAATTATATAAATTTTTCTTATAAGTTTCAATCCTTCATATGACTATAATAAATAGAGAATTTAGCGGGCTATATAGATTTAATGACAATAATAAATATGTATCTTCATAACAAACACTCTAGATAATGTCGATAAAGATTTTAGCGATTCTAAATATAATAGAATTGACTCAATTAACGAAAAAATAATTCTCACTAAATATCTCTTTTATTGCCGTATATGATAGTAAAATTTTGATCAAAGTGTATATGATTTAACTCTAGCAAAGCAAAATGTAACAATTAAAAATGAATAGGTAGAATATTGATATATTTTTGTTTTTAGTTCGTGAATTAATGCGATTATTTAGTTGTTAGTTAAAAAATTTAATTACTGAAACTTGAATTTTATTGACGTTTTACAATTTTTTCATCATTCTTGTAGTAATAATAATATAATTGATAGAAAGACCTAAATTTCGGTAAGGATAGAAATTACTTTAATTTAATATAGCTAAGTAAGTAAAATCGAGTTAAAATTTAACAAGTAGTTCAACGATGGAAAATATTATATTTGTATTTTTTTTAAAAATAGAATAATAAATGTAAATTATAATAAAAAGAGGCACAACATCAAATTTTGTGCTGTACTTGGTAACCACATCACATTTACTTCCCTTGTCCCATGGGTTTTTGATTGACATTCAATATGAATACGAAATATTGTGGACGTAAGTTTTATATTTAAATTATCACTAATTAATTTGAGAAATATATTTCATTGATATGTATAATATTTTCTTTTTTATTTACAAAACTTTGTTATATTAATAAAAATTAAATAAATTATTAATATTAGGTAAAAACTAAGAATTAAAGTATTCCTATCCTAAGAAAAAAATATATTTTAAAAAATAAAATTTAAAAATTTTTTTCCCCCCCCCCCCCCCCCCCCCCCCGAAAAACACCCAATCCTTTTATTTTTTTAAAAAAAAAATTCATTGATAAAATATTTTTAGAAAAAGTAGACCTCACCCCCTCCCTACTCCTTCCTATTATTTTTGTAATATTTTTTATTTTTAAAAAAAATAATTTTTTGACTCCACCCTATCTAACGCTTCGTCCCCCATTTTTTTTTATATATATTTCTCGTTTTATGTTAGATATGTACATATATTTTTAGGAAATTATCTTTTTCTACTTGCATATTGAATATAACAAAAAAAATTATTTTTAAGTAAGTCTTTCGTAAAATAAAATAAAATAATATCTAAATTATTATTTTAAAGGAGTTGTGGGGTGGGGTGGGGGGGTTGCAGACGGAATAATATTTTTTTCTAAAAGAATTTTTTTAAAAACAAAACTAAAAAAATGGGGGGGGGGGTGAGTATAGTTAGAAGAAGTGATGGAATAAGGTAAGAAAAATATTTTACATTTTATTTTATATCTAATAAAAAAGGCTCAAATATATCATCAAATTTTGCGAAAAGGCTCATCTATCTGATCAGTTAAAGTTTGACTAATCTATGTCATTTCAGTTAACAAACAGACCTCCATATGTTCTCTTTTTAGAGTAATATTCTCGATGAACCAAATATAAGTCACGTCTCGTCTAGCTAATCAACTCTTCTCAAATCTTCCTCGGCCTATCTCTATGTCTCCTTAAACATCATCAAGACAATTGTGTTCCTCCTTTTCAGATATCTGAATCATCTTAGTCTCGCTTTCCGCAACCGCCGCCAAGGTTATTGAATAATGATTTAAATGAATTTTTGACAGGATATGCAAACTAAGCCAGGCTACTTTCTTCCCTTTTCAATGGGCCCAAAATCATGCCCAGGATCTAATTGGGCCAAGCTTCAAATTTCACTAATTCTTCATTAAATAGCTCCTTACTAATTATTAGAAACTAGTAAATATGGCCGCGCTTCGCGCGGTGTTAAAAAAATTAGATCCATGACTTTTTAAAAATAATATTTTAATTTTGATATTCAAATTCAAATAAATTAAATACTAAATTCTTACTCACTACTATATTTTAAGTTTCTTCTGGACATATTAGCTTCATCGAAAATGAAAACAGTTCCTTAAATTAGCACAATTTAAATATCTCATTTCTATTCTTTTATATTGAAGTAGTAATAATTGAACGTTAATATGCTTTATCCGTTTAAATACGTTCTTTTCTAGAATTATAATATAGTAATAAGTATAAAAATAACTTAGTTATCAGGTCATTCATATACATTTTAAGTGATGAATAAAATAATGCTTATAATATGTCATTTTCTGATGTAAATGCAATTGTTAATGATCCTATTGAAGAAAAAAAATACTAAAAATTTAATAAAAAATACATGATTAATAGCCTCAGAACCTCGCATTAGAGAAACTGTTTTAAATAAAAGAAAAACATTAAGATCATAAATATAAGAATTTTTCTACAATGTTTTTCTATCCTATAACTGCAATTAATCAACAACATAAGCATGTGTGTAGAAAACAAAGTAAATATTAGTAATAAACAATTATAAATGTGAAAAAACTACATAGTAATTTTCCTCTATCCAAATTTCTTCCACGTGACTCTCAAGAGCATTATTAAATTTTAAATGATTTTAATTTTTATCACCATATTGACAAATTTTAAGAAATATATATATATATATATTACCTTCCTCCTAATTCTATCGCCTATAAATGATTATTAGCGTGAACTACTCTTCCCAATTTGCAAATCAAATGACAATATTTGATTTATTAATTTAGTTAATTTTGCATGGCTAATTTATCATATTATAATTTTTTTTGTAAAAAGAATGAAAGTAGTAAAAATAAACCATATTCAAGAAACATAATCATATAATATTAATTCAGAACTAAGAAAGGATAAATTTTAATTTAATAATAGCTAGTTGTAGAAGAAATTGTAAAGACTTTTTCAATTTTTTTGAAAATATGCCTCTTGAGTTTTTCTCGTTATATGGTTAATTTGTAAGGTAATAGCACCTAAAATAGGATAAAATAAAAAAAATTGAGAAAACACCGGTCATTATGGGTATAAACTTTAGTTTTATTTAAAACATGTATGGAATAATTTGTAACAATTTTTCAAATTTTTAATATTAAAGATTAAAATTTTTTTAAAGATATAAATAAGAAAAAGAATAAAATTGAAAAAATAGATGAATATAAGATTATGAATCATGAACCAAGTGACACTTTATCTAATTTACAATATATATGTAAAGATTTTTATGAATACAATGAAGCTACTAAATTACCCATAATAAAAATGAGATATTACTATGAATCTTACTCATAACTTATGTCTTATTATTTCGCATTATTAGGGAAGTTCAATAGCATATGTTTTGACAAATCCCACGATATGATCCCAACTTAGATAAGGTAAAATGTTTGAATGGAAAAAAAAATCAAGAATAATTCCAATTAGCTTATCATTTGAGAAATTGAAATCTAAATAAAAAAAGATAATTAAAAGAGAGGTAAGCATTAATTGTAAACAAAAAAAATATCAAGAAAAATTGTGCATGATCATTATCATTAACTAAAGCAACTAAACTGTCAATAGGAAAAATAGGTTATTACTCTATCAATAATCATCAATGTTTTGTACTTGCCCATAAAATCACATTAATATAAGAAGTAAAATAATGCATATTGTGATAATTCACACCATATTATAATATAACTTAGAAAAGATGATATCATACACATTATGTGAAAATAGTATGAGATGAAATGCAAAGAATGGAAATAAATACAAGAATGAAGCAATATAATAAGATAACATGATAAAATGACAAAACAGAATTATACAAATATAATATTTTGTTCCAAATAAATTCAAGAATCTATAAAATAGCAAATCAATTGAAAAATAGTCATTTAAATGATAATAATGAAATCGTGATGCAAAAAAACAAAATAATTGAAAAGAACAGTCATCTAAAATGATAATGGTGAAAGTATAATACAAATATCATTATCAAAATCTTATATAATATAATATTAATATTTGTAAAAATAATGGTACCTGAAAACTGCCTAAGCATTCCCATCATAAGGGAAGCAATTGGTAAAAAAAATATATTCTCGCACAACATAAATAGTTGGAAATTTATAGTACTATAAAAGGAGATAATGCTTCAATTCCACTATTAATTTTGAGAAACAAAAAACATTTAATGTCATAAAAGAGTATAAATTATAATTAAAAGAGAAGATGAAAAGTTTGAAGAATAGACGTGGGGGGAGAGGGAGGGTTAATTGTTTTTACCAATAAATTGAATAAATTAATTACAAGTGATTATGAATGAAGAATAAAAGATTAATATATTTATGACATTAAAAATTCCAAAAAAGAAGAAAAATTATAAATATGAATGGAGGCCATAGAGAGGTGCCACATCACCTCCTCTATGATCCTCATTTATATATATATATTGATTGATTGATTCATTAATTATTGCAAAATTTACCTTGGATATGTATGCCCTATATTTAATTCGAATTCAAATCTTTCTGGATACGAAATTGTTTTTGTTAGAAAATGCTTAATTTTTAATGCGGAATTTTCTAGCATAAATTCAGATGTTGTCGTATCCTGTAGAAATATCGAAAACCGATTGAGAAACCAACCAAAAAGATTTTGTAAAAATTTTTATTTCCTTAATTTTTATTGTATTTTCTCATGTGAAATTTATAGAATCATAAATCGATTATCCCTTAGAGTAAAATAGCATGTTTCCAACTAAACGACCCCTTGATTACTTGCTTCTTTCTTCTCTCTTTTCCTAGGAAGACATGTTTGGGAGTTTGCTCTGATTGCAGCCGTTTTCTATACGTTTATTGAACCGTTTGTGCCATATTCAATAATTCAACTTCCCGCACTTGATATTTATGTCAAATTAATGAATACAAAATATGTGTCTTCCATACAAACATGATTAAGTGATACGTGTTTTGTTAAGTTGTTTGGTGTAAACATATGATGCAGATAAGCATTTTGATTGATTTTCCATCGTAATACAACAAGGATTGTATGTGATAGCTTAGAGCCTTCTAATCTTACGATTTTGCAACAACCACCAAACAACAATAACTTACTTAGTGTTGTTTCGCAAATAGCTAGGGTCCAGGGAAGATAGGATGTACATAGATTTCAACTCTATCTTTGTAAGGTTAAGAGGTTGTTTCCGCAACTCTTCTGGCTCAAATAAAGTGGAGAGGGTTATTTATATTAGACTCTCTCGGCTCAAAAAAAAAAATTCTGAAGCATGATTATATGAATAATATGACAGCAAAATAGCAAGATACTATGCCTAACATGTAATAATATAATATACATTGAAGAGTACGAGATAATGCGACTACTGGATAACCTTAAATTACCTCTCCCACATAAAATATGACAACACTCGACTAGTAACTGACATCTATCATAATTATTCTTGACTTCCAAACCTTCCATAATGGATTAGACATCCAAATTAATAATTTTTGTGTATTCACTAAATTTTTTGAAAATAATTATACAAATTAAATCAAAACTATTAATATGATCGAACTTGTAAGTTATACTCTAGCTCCATCCAAATTAAAAATATAAAATTTAAATTAAAACTACTGAATACGATCATACTCATAAGTTATACCTTAGCTCTACTTAGTATGAAAATATAAAATCAAAATCAAAATCAAAATTACTAAATACAATCAAACTCGTAAGTTATATTCTAGCCCGGAATAAAACTAAAGAAGAAAAAGACAAAAAGACAAGTGAATTAGTGAACCATTCATAATAATATCATTAAAGAAGCAAACAATTTACTCAATGTCATCTCTTAATGTACTAGTAATTAATGAAAAAGTTAAAAGTAAGGTGAAAATAGGGTAGATATTTTTGGTTGTCAATTGTCACAAGTCACCTTATTTTACCAAATATTTAATAGTCACATGAAAATTCTTCCACTATGTACCTCTCCTATTAGTGTAGTAATTGCCCAATGGAAACCTTTTTTTATCTCTCATTTATGTTTGATATTTATATTAGAATCTAAATAAATTAAAAATTGAATTTTGATTCAATTAGGGCGATGATTCTAGTACAATTTTTTCTATTTGCAAACTTAGAATCGAAATCTTTAAATAAAATAGATAAACTATTTCAACCATCCTATCAGAATTCATTTTGGGAACTCGAATGACTATGACTTGCATTTAGAGGGAGCTGAGTTTGATTGCACTAATTAATGGCTGTCTATTCTTTTGTTTTCTTCCCTTATTTTAGTTAATTATTGCTATATGATTCAACAGTTAATTTAAAAATATTCATTTGAAGAAGAAAGGTTGGGCTATTTGATTTCTTGAATCTTGATGCTCTTTTCCCTTGTTTTTTTTATAAAAAATAAAATTATGGAATCATTTGATATCTGATTATTAGGAGTTAAACTATTTATGTATTAAATATTACTCAAGTAATACCATGTTTGTGGTGTTATTTTGTTATGTATAAATTCAACATATTTAATTTGATGTTTGTTTGCAATTTAGAAATTCACATAATTAAATCTAATATATGTATATATATATTATGAGAAAATTCACGTACGTATTATTTTATGTTGGATAGAAGATGAAATAACTGATACATGAATAACTAAATCATTCATAACCAATCCATACATAATCAAATAATAGATTCTCTCGTATATAACTAAAATCAATATTAATACTAAATACATGACTCTAATCCGCTACCAAACTATCCCAAGAGTATGTTTTGATCCATACTTGCAATTAACCAAATAAAATGTAGGGGCAGATTTGGAGTGCGCATGTGAACTCAATAATTTTTGTTGAGATTTTGTATATGTATAAATAAATTTATTAAATTTCTATAAATATTTACTTGTGAATTCAATTATTATTATTCATATTAATTTAAAATTCTTATAAAAACTCATATATTTCAAATTTTAAATTCCGATTATACACTATACCTTTATTTAAATACTACTATTTGCCCTATATGATGAGTGCCTCGATAATGTTAGGAATTTTTTATCCAACATATATACTATACATTTAATTTAGAGATTATTTTTGTAAAGTGAATCACTTAAAATATTAGACTATAATTAGTCTATTTTATATTGAACATTGATATTAGTGTAAAGATTTTTACTTTGATTCAATTATACTATGTAATAACATATACTTAGTTACCATTCTTATTTGATCACTAATTAATGATAATTGATTTTATCTGATCACTAATTGATGATAATTGATTTTAGTGTACTTTTAATACAATTTTAATCTCTGTAATAGTATATTAGTTACCATTTTTATCTAATCACTAATTAATGATATAAATATATAATTATAAGTGATCAGATTATGTAAATATTTATTTATACCTTTTTTTTAAAAAAAATATACGAAGGAGAATCGAACTCTCACCGTGACACGAAAATGTAGGCTAGTATTTGTTAGAAGAATTTGATCCATGCAAAATTAGAATTGTACCTTGTGCATTTGCATAAGTACAAAGAAAAATAACCATGATTAATGACCAGATACAATGTACCAGAAGTATCTCTAAGTTAAGATTTTGAGGAAGATTCATTTAAATTTACTATTCAATTTACGTGACATCATTTTAATTTTAAAAGTTAATTAATTTATTATAAAATGAAAAAGAGATAATAAAGTATGTAAAAAGGAATTACTACAAGTCACAATAATTAGCAACTCAAAATATCTAAAACACATGGAAAAAAAAATTACAGTCAAAACAACTTATTTGACTCTCGAAATTCAAACATGCCGCATAAATTGATACAAAAAAGTATGCACGGACACTTTCTATTTTACACGGTAATTAAGAAATCATTAAATAGATTGATTGAATTTACTATTTTGCCCTTTGGTCATATCAATTAGCCTCTTGAAAACAGAAATTCTTAAATTTTCAAACGTCACGTTAATTGTAGGGTAAAATGAGACTAATTTAATTAATTTTATCCCGATTTAGTAATATGAGACAGAGAAAATAGTATGACTAGTGTCTAAATTCAATGTACATTGCAAAATTTAAACAGTGTCACATAAATTAATACGTAGTGTCCAAATTCAATGTATATTAAGTCTGTGGTTTTTCTCCCTCCTAAAAATATTACAAACCTTCAAAAAATATTTTTAAAATTGTTTGAATATCCGATGAATGAGGATTTATAACATTTACAATTTTTTTGTCCATTTATAAATACTGATTTTATTTTTTTTACCATTTTTTGGACAAGACAAGATAAGCTGAGTCATATGTTATCACTTGTCAATTGTTTTTCTTTCTAATTTCTTTGTTTTCTTTGTTCTCTTCAACTTATATAAAATCTTATAATTATTATTCAAACTTTAAGGAAGAGGGAACATATAGAAAGAGGGAGGTTTTTGTGTTTATAATTATTATTTTAATAATTTTTTCAAGAATTTTCTTGAAGGTTAATTAATGGCCAAGATTACTAGTTTAATTGGATCTGGAATTGTTGCAGCTACCAACCAGGTTTGTATTATGGCTTTTAATTTCTTAGGAATTTTAAATTATTTTTTTTTGGTTATGGGATTTTTTTTAATTATTTATTAAAATCTTTGTTGAATTATGCTTTATTAGTATAATAATTATATAAAGGGGATTTATTTTTGGTTCTTGAATGTGTTTCATTTAAAGTTTGCTCCTTTTAATGTTTTTTTTTTTAAAAAAAAACTTTACAATGATCCTCTCAAGTAGAGACAAAGTTAGGATTTCGAGTTTATTGAATTATTGGTCAAAGCTACTTGATTCTGTTGAACCCTTAGATAAGCTTGTAGGTCTGCCCCTGCCTCCAAGGGCGGACCCACATGGAGTCCGCCGGGTGCTCGAGCATCGATTAACTTCGTTACGGAATATATATATTTATGTAGAAATTAAGATTTATTTGTATAAAATTAAACATAGAGCACCCGATGAATAAATGATCTAATTGGCCCAATAGCTTTTGGTTGGGTATTTAAGACTCTTTTAATGTGGTAGAACCAGGGTTCGAAATTCTAGATCCGTCACTGCCTGCCTCTGTGTATTCATTTAAACCAGGGTGGAGCGAGGTAGGGACAAGGGGTTTATCTGAACCTACTTACGGTGGAAAATTATATTGTTTATATTAATTTTTTTTTATGTATATATAGTATACATGTTGAACGAACTTGTAGTCATTTTGGATTGAGACGTGTTTAAATGGAGCGATATGGTCATTAAGGACCAGGGTGGAGCAAGGTAGGGTCAAGGGGTTTATCTAAACCTACTTCAGTGAAAAATTATATTGTTTATATTTTTTTAAAAACAGTTATGTATATTTACTATACATGTTGAACGAACCCCTTAGTGAGAATTCTGGCTCTGTTATTGATTGAGGACTCATATAGTTGACCTCCTAACTTGGTCGAGATTGAGGCATACTCATGTTTATAGAGGGTAGATAGTCATTTTCTTATGTTGCTCGGACTTTCCGACATTGTTGTTGCATCCTTGTCGGATTCTATAAAAACTTGCTACTTTTGGATGATCGAGCACCGATCCTGTGACATTTTTGAAGAGTTCGAGCAACATAGCTCTCCCTAGGCCTAAAGTTCAACTGTGCTTTTGATCTGCACGGACGATTGTTATGTGTTCCTCTTTGGACAATGTGGTTATGATCAACTGTGATTCAGGTCATTTTACAGTTTGTTTAGACTCGAAGATCAAGTTATATTCGTTAATATACAGAACGATATGTCATGGATCTCCTGAGAAGCTTAAAACATCTGTAGTTTACCGTTTTGTATGTTAAACGAACTGCTTTAGGGCCTTTATCATTGTTCTTGACCAATCTATGTATCTGTTAAGTATGTATGGTTCCTAATTTATCGAGTTTTACAGGCTGGTCCTCACGTAAAGCATATCCCTGCTGTTGGCAATTTGCAAAAACAAATCGTTAGCGATCAAATACAGGTCAGATGGAGTAGCACTGAGACATCTTTGAAGAATGACATCTCAGCAACTGATGTTAGAGGGTGCATTTCGTGTTCCTTTATTTACTACTCGAGTCTCTATCTTTCATTTATCGTGAACGTTATATATTGATATGAGTTAATGATCAAAAACATACCTGAAGTATCACGTTTTTTCAAGTTTCCTACCTCAACTATCTATCAAAACATACCTCAACAGTTGATAGTTGAGGCATGTTTCGATAATCATTTGGTGATAGTTCAGATAGGAAGTTCAGAATATCGGAATACTTTAGGTGTGTGTTTGACCCTTTCTACTCTATTGATATTGAATACCAAGAACTCTGCAATTATATATCAACAATACGTGTGTAGTTTAAAATGTATATAGCGTCTCTCAAACAAGTTAACGAATTCGTGAGTAATCAAATGTTTTGACATTTGCAGATATAAGGGGCATGATATGTTGGCACCCTTCACTGCCGGATGGCATTCTACTGATTTGGAACCTTTAGTCATACAAAAATCCGAGGTTAGAATCGTATCTTTCTCTGTCTGTCTACTCGAGAAGTTACTGAATTCGGTGTTTAACATATTTTATGCAATCTGTCATAGGGTTCTTATGTCTATGATGTTAACGGGAAGAAGTACCTCGATGCTCTAGCTGGTTTGTGGTGCACATCTTTAGGTACTCAAGAGTCCTTGTTTGCGTTACATTTCATATATCGATATTTCTTCCAAATATTTAGCACATAGATGTCTTGTTACACATTATTGTAGGTGGAAATGAGCCTCGTCTTGTTGCAGCCGCAACTAAACAACTCAACGAGTTGCCATTTTACCATTCATTTTGGAATCGTAGCACAAAACCTTCTTTGGTACGTAAAACTCATCACGAAAGATAAAAAGAAATCTCCTCAGTGTGCATATTTCGCTTAGTTTTACTTAGATCTCTCATACTGATTTCTATTTTCGAACATACAGGATCTCGCGAAGGAGCTCCTAGATCTGTTTACTGCAAATAAAATGGCGAAAGCTTTTTTCACAAACAGCGGATCAGAAGCCAATGACACACAGGTTGTTACAGAATTAGCCTGCTAAGTAATACTCCCTCCGTTTCAATATGTTTGTCTGGTTTTGACTTGGAACGGAGTTTAAGAAAGTAGTGGTTTTAAACAAAAGTTATGTAATATGTACCAAAATGGCCTTTAATCTTGTGATCACGTAGAAAGTTAGAACTAAAGAGTTGCCAGAAAAGAAAAGTTATATTCATATGGGAACGGGTAATAAGACAAACAAATTGAGACGAAGGGAGTGAATGTTATGGTTAGTAAACTCAAGGACATGTCTCTTTGAGGAATGATTTTTAGGTTATTAACTAACTTTTGATCCTTACGTTTCGATATGTAGGTGAAACTGGTATGGTATTACAACAATGCACTCGGGAGGCCACACAAAAAGAAATTTATTGCTCGAACAAAATCGTAATCTTATTCCTCAACTCCCTTGCATCTTTGTGTAAGTATGTGTTGTGTTGTTTTAGTCTAACATAATCTTCGTCTTCAAACAGATACCACGGATCAACTCTCATTTCCGCTAGTCTCTCTGGGTAATATACTAATCCTTTCCGAGCTATCAATTATTCGTTTGAAGTATCTGTTATGTTAATATTATCTATTGCAGTCTTCCTGCACTACATCAGCAATTCGATCTTCCAGCTCCGTTTGTTCTGCATACTGACTGCCCTCATTATTGGCGCTTTCATCAGCCAGGTCTTTATTTTTACATACTTGTTGTTTGTTTTATCCGAATCTTATCTCGATCAGTCAGAGTGCAGAACATGAAAATGTGTATGTTATGTGTATGTCAGGTGAGACGGAAGAGGAGTTCTCGACAAGATTGGCTAATAATTTGGAAAATCTCATACTCAAAGAGGGACCTGAAACAGTAACTTCTATCAACTCTGATCATAGTTTTCCTGTTTCGTATGCATTATATATAGACGATGAACTGATGTTCCGATTAATGTACTTGTTGACACTTAGATAGCTGCTTTCATTGCGGAACCAGTCATGGGGGCAGGAGGTGTCATACCTCCTCCCGCGACCTATTTTGAAAAGGTTAGTTTTCGTTGAACTTTCAAAATTTCCGGGTGAGGAAAGAGTAACTACTATGAATTTTACATCCTACTCATTCTTAGGTCCAAGCTGTACTAAAAAAGTACGACATTCTTTTCATCGCGGATGAGGTTATATGTGGATTTGGAAGGCTCGGGACAATGTTCGGATGTGAAAAGTACAACATTAAACCTGATCTAGTCTCTGTAGCAAAGGTAGAGATATTCATACAACTCTATACAATCTACGTATAGTATAACGTGTATCAGGATTTTAAATCCGTCTCTCTTAACTACACTTTCAGGCTCTTTCCTCCGGTTATATGCCAATTGGAGCTGTCCTTGTAAGCCCTGAAGTTTCCGATGTCATATATTCTCAAAGCAACAAGCTCGGTGAGTACATTGTCCATTCGATAGGACGTCTCAGTAACCAAGTTTGTTCCTAACTTTGTTTTCCTCAATAGGTACATTTTCCCACGGATTTACTTACTCGGGGCACCCTGTCTCGTGTGCAGTTGCCTTGGAAACACTGAAGATCTACAAGTACGCGACTTTTCTTTTATGCTTTTAGCTATGTTGTTCGGACTCATCAAAATATCGACATGTGAATGTCTGATACGAGTGCTTTGACAACATCTTTTAGAGTCCGATCAACATAGAAAATAGTGGTTTCATAACTAGGGTTGTTGTACTTACTATTGCTTTAAACACTAAAAAGACTCGAATTCGTTACAGGGAAAGAAATATTATTGAGCAAGTAAACAGAATATCACCAAAGTTTCAAGAAGGTCTGAAGGCATTTTCTGATAGTCCCATAATCGGGGAGGTACAGTAGTTATCGCGATAGAATAAGCTCAAACGTCTTAACTACCTAACGTTCATTTTATTAGCTCAGTTTTCGATCTTTTTTTCCAGATAAGGGGAACTGGTTTACTACATGGTACAGAGTTTACAGATAACAAATCTCCAAATGATCCATTCCCTCCTGAATGGGGTATGTATTCGGTTCTTAATCTTATCCGAGATGAAGTTATAACTCTGTTCTTATTTTAACATATTCTTCGTTCTTTCCATAGGTATCGGTGCATATTTTGGAGCACGGTGTGAGAAGCATGGAGTGTTGGTACGCGTTGCTGGTGATAACATAATGATGTCTCCTCCCTACATTCTTAGTTTGGAAGAAATTGATGAGGTAATATCAATGCTAGTTTCCTTGGTTTCTTGCTCAATAACCTTAGAACTCGGTTTGTTGTGTTTATGTCACGTGACATAAACACAACAACGTCATGTTTCTATGGTCTATATGGAGCTAATCTTCGTAACAACTATACACATTTAACGTTCTATGAAAGTTGAAATAGTCTATCAGAAACAACTTCTCTATGTTTATAAGTTAGTATAAGTCTGTATACACACTACCCTCCCCAGACCCCAGACCCACGTGTGAGAACACGGTGGGAATGATGTTGTTGTTGTTGTTGTTCCACGAAAGCTGAAAAGCGATTAAAATCGTTTTTTTGTTGTTGTTTTGCAGTTGATAATCAAATATGGGAAAGCATTGAAGGATACTGAAAATAGAGTGGAAGAACTCAAGTCTCAAAAGAAGTAAAAGAGTTTATGAGGAAAAAAAGAGTAAAAAAAATTACGAGTGAAATTGTTTTGTATATATTGTTAAATAGGCTTATGAGTTGTTTGGCTAAGAAAGTCATTTGACTTTCTAGTGACTCGTGATAGGCGTTTGATTATTTTAATTATAATTTTTTAAAAAGTTTTGGATGAATATGAAAATGACTTGAAAATCAAAATGTATGATGATCAAATTATGCTGGATAAGTTTAAGTTAAATTATGATCGATTGTTTGAACTAAATATATTATGATCCAACTAAATTTTAAGTGTGTTGAATCATAATTCATAACCCTTTTAAAATTTGACCCGTTTTGTCTGAGTAAAATTTGATCCAATTCGCTCACATTCCATCTTTTATCCAAATAAAAACAAGTAAGGTAGTTAAAATAATAACTATCTATAAATATTAAATTTCGAACTCAAAAATCAAATGGTCAGTACAGATTTCGTGGTATCTTGAATATCGATAAAAAATAATTTGAATTCGTCTCTGATTTAAACGATAACAAATGCAATAAAAAATAATATATATATATATATATATGAAAATATGAGTACCAAAAAAAAAATCAAGATTTTGATTTTTGTTTATCAGCTTTTTTTCTAGCTCTCCTTTCTCTAGAGCTAACATACTTGAATCCACCATTTCCAAATTCTTCTCCATCCTCATAATCTCTTAATGATTTCTACAATTTCCAAAAAATAATAATAATAATACATGATTGCAATTAATAAACACACATATTCACTAAGTTATAAGTAGGGGCAAAAGCGGTTTATCTAAATCCTATTCGCTGAAAAATCACATTGTATATACCAAATAGATTATCTGGAGTCATCAGGATTGTTTCCACACTCATATCGAATTAGAAGCACAATTAGAATTTTGAGTTTATCAATTCTAACTTCAAATTTAAAAAAAAAAAAGTTATTGAGCTATCGATAAATTATTTATACATATTAAGTTGATTTTTAAAAAAATCAATGAGGTCCAGTCTAACTAGTAATCCGAATGCTAGTTTTACCCTTATGTCAGATCCTCCAAAAAAATTTTATATATATTAAGTTGATTTTATTTTAACGATATTGTATCAAAGTTATTGGGCTCAGTCGAGTCAGAAGGCTAAGCTCTATCCTTGTGTTAGATCCTTCAAAAATTAGTGAATCCCTCTCCCACCCCATCCGCCTCACAGGATTTTTAATAAAATGGTTCAAAATCTATAGAAATAGACACAGATGAAATGGGTTCGACATCTACTATGTATACATATAAAAATTTTATAACCATGTATAAATAATATAATTTGAACCCCCTTTTAACGAGATAGTTACGCCCCTGCCCCTGCCCCCACCCCCCAAAAAAAACTATTTTGAAGGATTCAACATTGCTCTATGCTAGTGTCAAATCTTTCAAAAATTAATGAAACCCCCCCCCCCCCACACACACACACACAAATAAAAAAATATATTTTGAAGGATTCAACATTCACTAGACATTTAAAAATATCAATTTTTGGTAAAAATCCTACCTCCGACACGACTGGTTATAAAAGTTCAATAAGTAAGAATAATTGGAATAAATGTAGCATACCTCTCTAATTTCTGAGAAGCTGACTGCATAAAATGTAACAGCAGCTGCTGCTATAATTCCAAGTATTGGAAGTCCCAATAGTTGAATCCCATCCATTATTTTTTTTTTTTTTTTTTTTTCCTTTTTAGTTTCAATTTTGAGCTTAGATTAGGTATTCTGATTTCTTGTTTCTCTTTTGTGTTTTGGCTGACAATATGATAAGATATTTGTAATACCAAAAAGATAAGATAATTGTGTGTGGATAATAAAGTAAGATACAGTGGCCCAAATTCCTTTTTTTTTTTTAACATTCGATGTTTGAATAAGAATTTTAATTAAATTTGGATTGTTTACTATAAAATTTATTTGAAGATGGTGCTTCTAATAAGATTTATTCATTTTCAGAGTTTAGATCCGAATTTCTAACTAAGGGTGAAAACAATCTCACAACTGTACCACAATTCATGTTTGTGGCCCAAATCCCACTTGTTATATGAGAGAGCGCTCCCATCCCTTTCTAGTTGTTTGTCTGTGGTGAAAATAGAATTTTTTATCAAGGTATAGTATATAAACATGATCTTTGATTTGACGTTAGTTGACAGCTATAACTTTAAATTTTAAATATATACAAGTAGGTACTAAAACTTGTATAAAATTAAATAAATAAACACATTCGTTCTACTTGTGCACTCTTAAATTTACGTGTATATCTATAATTTGTTAAAAGTTAAATTTTGAAGTGACTCTACTTGCAAAATTTCATGAACCTCGGCTATTTTTTAAATTAGGGGTCATAATATGGCTATTTGTGCAAGTGTCGGTTACTTTTTCTTAGAAAGTCACTTAACAACTATTAGTATTTAACTTAGAAAATTACTCCGTTAATTTCAAACTATATAAAATTTCTTATGGGATTCAAATATATAATTATTTGTCCATGTATGTAAAACTTTCTTCTTCTTTTTTTTTATTTTTGCATATATGAAGAAATATATTGTATTATTTTTGTAACTTAGAGATTTTTAAAAAAAATCTTTACCACTTGACAAATTTATTAATTCTTCAAAGAATTGTAGGACTTTGAAAAATACAAGTTGTTCATTAGTCAAAATCACTATGGAATTAGTCATACTTTGACCAAAAAAATTCAAAGACTACAAGAATCGGAGATAGAATCTGATCTTTTTATAACGGTGTCGTTTGTTTGAATTTTTAATTGCTTTACTTCGGATGTTTGTTATATACATCTAATAGCATTTAATTTGATGTTATATTTTATTTGATTGTTTTAAACAAAAATTACACAAAAGGTCTTTCTTTTTTCAATTTTTTTATGTCATAAAAAGGAAAGAACATATTTTAAAACAAATATTACAAAAAATATTCATATTGTGTTGATTACATTTTAGATGTCGATAAATTGTTAATAAGTTGATGACTAGTTATATATTGTACCTAGGGGTGTTCACGGGTTGGTTTGGATCGGTTATTGGTCAAAATTAAAAGCAAATCAATTTAATAGATTTTAAAATTATCAAAATCAAACCAAATCAAATATAATGTACATTTATCGATTTGGTTATTTTCGGTTTTGATTTGCTATGGTTTGGTTATTCGGTTATTAACCATACATAAAAATAAAAATAAAAATAAAAATAAAAACAATTCATTCAAAATGTGATAAAAGTGACAACAATTCATTCAAACGAAAAAATAGTTAGAATGAATGCCATTACAGAACTTTCGATCATCGAATTTACTGAATAAAACTTCAAAATTCACTATTTTGGAATTAGAAGGAAGAGACAATGACATTTTCAGTCCACAAAGAATTTCGATAGACACACGTATACATAAATCTAATAAGAAAAATGTTCTCACCTTGAATTTTTTTTTCATAAGTAAATTATAAATAAATTTTAATGAAACATATATAAAATCCTTAAAATTGTTTATGGATATAAATATTATGTATTTATAATAATATAATTTATGTATATAACTTGTTGGTTCAGTTTGTTTATTTCTTCGAGTTTTTTCGAACAAAATCATAACCAAATCAAATACTATCGGTCTTAACAATCTTAAAACAAACCAAATCAAAATCCAAATTAAATCTTTATTTAATCGAATTAGTTTATTTATTAATAGTGAAAAATTAATTAAATAAACTTAAAATCTTGACTTCGTCATCCTCCACTCTTCACGCCAAGGAAAAAGTGAATAATAGATAAAGAAAAATTAAAAAGAAAACGTTAATAAATAAATTTTTATGATACAAAATTATAATTTTAGTTGGATTTTTAAAATTAATTATAGTGATAAAAAATATTGACTAATAATAATTCAATAATTGAAAAAAATTTGGTATAATTTAGTTATGAATGATTGATCGAGAGAATTCCACAAGTGAGGGCTTCAACTCTATTTAATTATGATGAAATTATAATAATTTATTTAGTACAATAATTATATTATTATTCAATTGTTGATTGGTCATCTATCACGTTCATAGTTTATTTCTTTCAAAATATAAAAAAAAAAAAAAAACTTCTTTTTTAACTTTTTATATATTCATTTGAAAACGTTGCATTTCAAAAAAAAAAAAAGAAAAAAAAGAGGAAGAATTAATAATAGTTTTTTTTTGTTGTTGAAATTTCAACTATATATGAACAAGTATAGTCGTGGCATGGTACGGTAGATACCTAATTATCGTATCGAACTAAAAAAAATTGATATCGTAACTTTTGGATTATGATATTTGAGTATATATAGTATATATTTTGAAGAAAAAAAGTTGATATCAATCGATACAGTATTCGATATTTATAAATAAAATATCAATATATTAAATATTGTATCAAAGTGTATAAATACATGGATAATTCATATATAATATGATAAAACTAACAACTATACAACCTAAGATTAATACCAAATTAAAATATTTAAATGTTGAAACTTTTACTACTCGATATATCTGATTAATGTCTTTTGTGTAATTTAATAACAAAGGAAGTTATATGAACTTTATAAAATATATATTTCGACATATATATGTGTGTGTGTTAATATTACATCATTGAAGTTAAACAAATTAACTAATTTATCATATCATAAAATAAAAAATGATATTGTATTAATTTGATATGATAGTAATATAATATTTATAAAAATAAATAAAAGTCTGAATTTCGAACTAAAATTTTAAATTCCGTATCATATCATATCATACCGTACCGAATCAATAGTGCATTAATGCTAGAAAAAAAGGAGACAATCTAATACAATCTATAAAGGGTGATTTTTTTCCCTATAAAGTGAAAAAGAAAAGCTATCAAAGTTGTCTATGCATATGCAAACACCAAAAAAATGAATTAATTATTAATTAATTAATCACATTGCTACTAATTAATTTATTCCAAATTCACACTTTGAACTTAATTACTTCTTTTGCAAAAGTAAAGTTTAGTTTAATTAGATGGTCTAATTCACGTTTTCTTTCTTTTGAAGTGTAATTAAATAAGTTGATTAATAATAATTTGTGTCACACTCAAACAATTAGTTAGAGCCTTTTATAATTAAGCAATCCATTTAGTCTAATACTAACATTTTCTATATTATATATCATGACATATTAATCCATAATAAACGAAGTTCCTATTAATTAGTTTGATGCAAATTAAATTCATATGTGAATTGGATTATTAGGTGCGTATAAAGTCCTATATTGTTAGCTGAGAAGAGAATACTCGACTTAATATGTACATATTATTTTGCAGATATTAAATCTTGAATATTTTTATCAAAATTTTTGATTTATTAATTATTGTGAGAATATATTTTTTGAGTTTTAAAAGAGACGTGAACACCAATAGTGAAGATTTCCAACGTACATGTTTTGATTTAGTCATGCCCATTAATTAGGTCATTACCAAGTAATATAATTAAGTATCTTTCAAAATTAAAAAATAATAAACCTCTAATTAGAGTTGATTTGAATATTAATCATGTTAGAATGAGAGAATATATTGATTATGACCTAGTTCTTTTATTTCTTAACAACTAATATTCAAATTTACTAAAGCGTCATTATTTTAGATTGAATGTATCATATAAAATTTATTTTTTCTATTAATTTCTATGAGTTTAACGAGAAAAAAAAATATTTGATTTAAAATGATGAACCGATCATACTATAGTAGTAGATGTAGATTGCTATCGCTAACGAAATTTTTTATATAAACATTTATTTGATAGTTGAGTCAGTGTAAACACTCGGCGAAATTATTTTTTTTTTCTAAAAATTTTGTGTGCTGCCTAAATTAAAATGTTTCTTTCAGCCCACATATAGCTTTAGCAATATAATGATGTGGACTCAGAAACTAATTAAACATGTGGTTAATTTATATATGTTAAAGTGAAAGTGATATTTTTTCCGTCATAAAATAAGTGATCATTAAATAGGTATGAAATTAAAAAAAATTATAATTTCTTTGTTTTGGGGGTCCCTTCGGGCAACTTTAGAAAGTATGAAATTCTCTCTAATCCTTTTTATCTATCATTAGAAGATCGTAACACATTGGATATATTTATAATTATAAGTTATTTCAATGAGGATATAATAAAAAATTTATGATTAAATAAGTTTGCAAAATTGCTCAATTTCAAAGAGTATTCAAGCGGAAAATTGATTCATTTTCTTTTGTTTTGAAACAATTGACAGAAAGAAAGGATATTTTTAAGCTATTTGAATAGTTGAAGGACATATTTAAAACAAAAGGCGGTATAAAATTGACCTATTTTTAAATAATTCAATGATATTTTTGACTTTTTTTTTATATACTTATGAATTGAAACAAAAATCTTGCCGAGACTATTTATCTCTATGAAGATGATACGTGTGGATTGAATCCTTCACAAATAGTATATCTTAATTACGATAATATTTTTAAAAAGTCTAAATAACGTAAAGCTATCTATATGTATATATAATCACAATTACATTCACACGTTCCTAAAATAATATAAATGTGCTTTTGCAAGTGGAATGCAAAAATCACCCATGAAAAAAAAAAAAAAAGCTCTTTTGAACTTTGATTTCCTTTTGATTTAAATCATGTGGTCCAAAGTTTTTTGGTGTAATTTTTTATTTCATTTTTAGTTATATTTTATTGGGGTTAAGTTAAGATGTGAATGTGAAATAATGAGAAAACAAAGTGAAGTATTTGAAATATTTTTTCTAAAAAAAATAAAATGAATTTTGTACCTTGTTAGATAGGAAAAGGAAGTTTATTATGTTTATATATAACTGTTTTTTCTAGCTTTTAAAGAGTTGAGAAAAAAAAAAATAAGTCTCATGCTATATAATTTTTCTCTCCTCATTTATATTTTGTTTTCAAAGGGAAAGTAAATATCGTGTAATTTGCTTTTGTTATTTGTGTTCGATAAAATTCGATAATTTATATCAACATAATTTTAGAATATTTTTTTCTATTTGATTTTGAGAGGAATTAATTCAATGACGATAACAATAATATGTGGATTAATTTTTTTTAAGAACATACAAGAAAATTATGAGCTCAAAGTATTATTTTTTTCACTACATTTCTAATTTATTTACTATCAACATAGTATGATAACAAGTTTTGATGCATATTTATTCGATTTCTATGTTAATTAATAAAGTATAATAGATATTGGATAGAATAGTTAATACGCGCTCGATCAAAATACTATTTTTTATTTTAGCAAAACATTATTATTATTGAAAAGAAAAACTTTAATCTACTTTTGAATATATAAATATAAATTAGATGGACAAATAATTCACGTTTTTTTTTTGATACAAAGGAACTGTACTTTTGACGGACCAACCCTTTTTTATTTGTTGCTTTGATAGAAGCTATAGTTTGGCTATTTTTTTTGTTAAAAAAATTTAACGTATTTTTATTTTTGAGAATAATAATTTATATTTACTTAATTAATTTGAAAAATATTTTTATTAATATTAATTCTTAATTTAGTTTTTGATCAAACTTTCGAAAGTGCTTCTAAAAAATATTCTTTTCAAAATCCGGAAAATAACTTTTGCAACTATTCATAAAGAAAAAAATTTGATAAACGTACACATCAAATAAAATAAACACTTTTTACTCGTGAGAAATTTGGCCAAACATGGCATTGGAGTCCTTATTAAAGTCACGACTAATCTCGAATAGCGCACTGTAAGGTCAATTCAAAGATGACATTCTTGGATTTTCTCCATATCTCGGACTCGAATTCGAGACTTTTGATTACTACTTCTTGTGTCCAACAATAGTTGTCCACTATTAACTTGACACTCCCCTTAAGAAACTATAAACAGAAGGATAATTTTATTATATCCCCTTTGAATATAATAAATATAAAAAAATATAATAGGAAAATGACTATAATTAATGATAAAGATAAATTAGGTACTAAACGTAAAATTATCTATAAATTTCATTAAATAGATAAGTATTGTTGAATATCTTTTTTTAATATAGTGAATAAATATTGTTGAACGGAAAGAATAATATAATTAATATCATTAATAACCTTTTAGTGCTATTGTGCCTAATACTAACCTTTTTCTATAATCATTCACATTAATCAAGAATTAATTTATTCTCCAAAGTTTGTTTAAGCTTTAATTTCCTTTTTTGTAAGCAAGTTGGCACGTGCAAAAAGAAATCCAATTGCGTAAGCCACTTGCAAAAGCAAGTAATTCGAAGTGATGAAGTTAAATTTATTTAAAATATTATAATTAAATACGGAGTTAATATTTTACTTATGAATTTTATAAAAATAAAAATGTATAAGATATAAAGCTCATAAATATAAGCAAAAAGTATTGAACTCATCTGGATACGTAAGCTAACCTTTGAATCCACCCCTAGATAGAACACAATAGTTTTAGCGCATATTTTGTATTTATATTAAAAAAAATTAATTACGATATAAATTATTTACCAAGAATCAAATAACTTTCTTTTTCCTATCTCTAAAACTCGTAAACTTCAACCAAAAAGAAAAATAGTTGCGTCGTCAAGTAAAATCTAATATTTTTTATATAACTAAAAGATATTATCCTAATTCTGTTTACACGATATAATTTTTCGACATAGATATTAATTCAACTCCCTCCCTCCACCCCTACTCTACCACTTAGTCTAGACCCCCACCCCACTCAAATTTAAAACACACACACCCCAAAAAAAAAAAAACTATATATTATGACTTGCATAGTGAATCCCTTTTAAGAGTTATTATAAACCAAAAAGAAAAATTAGAGAGAAAAAAAAACCATGAAATGCAAAAAAAAGTCCAAAGTATTTCTAATTCCATATCCAGCACAAGGTCATGTAACACCAATGCTTAAATTAGCTTCATTGCTAGTTAATCATGGCATTAATCCAATAGTTATAATTCCAAATTTCATAAAAATTGACTCTAAAGATGTGAATATTTCCATCATGTCTATTTCAGATGGACTAGATCAAGATGGACTAACAACGTCTTCAGGTCGCGATTTTTTCGCGATAGAAAAGTCTATGGAAAATTACATGCCACGTCAACTCGAAAAGATAATTCGAGATCAACAAGAAGATGGAATTGTGTGTTTGATTGTTGATTTGCTTGCTTCATGGGCTATTGAAATTGCTAATAAGTGTGGTGTTCATGTAGCTGGATTTTGGCCAGCCATGTTAGCTACTTATAAATTGATTAATTCAATTCCAGAAATGTTACATGATGGAATCATCTCTGAAACAGGTAATATTCATACTTTTTTTTTCGAGTTTTATTTTACGCGATGTCTGGTATTTAGTCACTTTAGCGTTCTCATGACGTATTAATTAGGAGTTATGTCGTGTAAAGCCTGTTAAAAGAAGAAGCGCTTCCTCCTAAGAACATTTTCAACTCAAAACTTGAAACCTATAGGTTAAATTTTAAGAG